>JANHAO010003652.1:0-25710 GCA_026873985.1 Saraca asoca | reverse complement strand
TATTTCTAAATTAGATCACTTAATTTAGACTTATTAAATAATGGTCATACATTTTAATGTTTACATGTGTGGCCCCATATATGTTGAATTTTATTTTAACACAATCTCGTTTCCAAATTCCGAAGGCAAAAATCTCTGAAAAAAAAAAATTAGTACTTTACATAGTCATATGACCATTCCCTCACATAAATAAAATTGAAATACACATAATTAACGTGATTAAATTTAAAAAATAAATAAATAGATGCTAAAGAATTAAACTTGATGAACTGTTTGAGAATTGAGAGAATAGAGATCAGTTTATTTATGAGATTTTTCCAAAGCATTTTTCCTTGACTTCCTAGAAACCCAGTCAAGAAAATTAAATCAAACAAAGGATGCTAAGAGGCCAACCTTGATATTACCTGCCTCTTTAATAGCACCAATGATTTTGACCTGATCACCCAGCATATAGTGACCCACCGTGGATATGACCACGTCCACTTGCTTGATCGCCTCCACCAAGCTCTTGTGGTCCTTAAGATTTCCCTGCCATTTTATTCCAAACAATTAGTAATTACTCTCCAATATTTCTCTTTTCTATCAACTAATTACTCTCCAACTGAGACTTACAGGAACCAAATTAACTCCCAAATTCTTGAAAGTGTGGAGGAATAGTTCTCTGTCGGGGTCAGAGACAGTGATCTCTCTGATCAACGCAAAAGTGGGATGCCCAGCCTTTGCACTTGCTTTCACTACGTATTTGCCGATGTAGCCGGTGCTTCCGATTACAGGATCTTACTTTTCTGAGCCATGGACAACAACACAGACATTCACTAATTCCTCCGCAACTACAGAACCAGTCTGACAGGGAAGATTGGAGAAGGCGTCACTAGCTTTCAGGCCTAGTATATGTACAGCTTGGGGTTTGTAAGCTCAAACCAAGTCGTAAAGGCCTACTTAATCCTTTTCATAAAAAATTTTCGCCGAGTTTGATAAATGATTTTTTATAATGGTTTAGCAGATTTAGTTGGTTTTAATTGTTATTTTCCTTATTTAATGAATTACAATTTAATTCAGTGGAATGGCACTCAATTTTTCAATTATAAAAAATTGAGAAACAAATTATTTTTGTTGATAAATTTGTATTTAATGCTTAAAAAAACACCTTTATATATGACTTATACAATTAATTATACATTTATCATTAATAATAATAAATTCAATTTTTTTAAATATTGCGACTTGTAAACTCATTTTTAAGTAAAATTATCTATTTCTTAAAAGAAAATTTAATAAATATAATAAATTATAATATCCACAGATAAAAATATTATATAATTTATTTTATTAAATATTTGTAAATATTTAATATATTAATATCATTATTTAATTCAGTTTATTTTAAAATTATACAAATAATTTTAAAATATTGTTTTTACAAATAACACTTTGAGATAGATATTGCATTCTCTAATAATATAAAATTTGGTGTGTTTGATGTTTGTCTTTATAAAACATAAAAATTGTTTTAAAACCTATGTCCAGTGGTAAAAAAGTATAAATAACTACACTAATTATAAATAATTTAAGATAATATGAAAAAAAAAATATAGGTAAAATTAGTATTAAATAAAATAATCTCAACTATTCATTAAATAAAATTAGTTATATGTTATCTTTTTTAAAACATTAGAGTTAAAACAATCTATAATTTCTTTTTTTGTATCTTTTTTAAAGCATTTTTTAAAATGTAAAATAAAATTTATTGTTTAATTTTTATTTTAGAATTATGATTTTTATTTAAATATAAAATATTATCATATATGTTTTTGACTAAAATGTCATCAAATATTACAATAATTACAAGTCCTTAATTCCTCTCGGAGAAAAGAGAGATGATTTCTTACATAAATTGACTCCATAGTGTTAATTTAATATTATTTTTTCTAAAATAATTATTTTAAAAATGAAACTTCAAGTGAGTATTATCTAAATTAAGTTATTAAACTTGATTTAAAACTAATCATAATTAAAAAATAGTCACAATTTTATACAAAAATTATTTTAGTAGTCAATTTACTACAAATCTTTTAATTAGCTTCAAGTTTTTGCTTTTTACAACCATATTTCTTATTCTCAAAATTTTTTCTTGAATACGTAATTTTTCCAAGGATCTATGTAATGTTAAGTACAAATCCAAAAAAATATTAAATAATTTGTAATTTTATATTTATACACATTAAGAAAAACATTAAAAATCATGTCAAAGATATTTATAATTGTTGAGGGCTTGAATTTCATATTAGAATTCATCACTTTTTCAACTATGAAATTATTTTAGAAGTTTACCTTGTATTTGTGACGTGTAGTCTTATATTTGTAAATGTTAAAGGCAAATTTGAGATTATGTATCAAATATGTACTACCTTCTGCCAAAAATTTCTCAAATCCCAAAAACAAGAAACGTTTAATTATACCTTGAATCCAAGCACCATTTTTTATATAAATATTAAATATATATATATCCAAATAATATAATAACTGACAAATATGGAAAAAAAATTGGAAACTAATAAATCCAAAATTATACTATTACCTTTTAATTCATCAAAACTATTTTTATGCTACTAATTTTTATCACGTCCTAATTCACAAAATGTAACCAACGTAGAAAGTCACCATCAAGAAATCCTCTACAAGCCTTATAATACAAATAACATACCAACAATTCACTATTTTATCAATCAACGATAAAATATTTATATATTAAATTTTAATAAAAATATGACAAAATTTCCTCTGTTTTCCGAATATATAATCTCAAGGCCTATTCAACAACAAAAGGACTACATACCTACCACAACCTCTATAACAACATAATAAAATGTAATGGCCCAGATTATACACAATCTACATCCTATTGGGCACCCAACAACTATAATATATGCGTATACAATCCTACCAACTGCTATTAATTTTTCACTATTTATATACCTTTATACTCCACAAGAATGATCTGCTTAATCAAAGAGCAAGTCCCATATCAATGTAGGGTAGAGGAATGGTTGGAGAATCCTAAGGCTCTGAAAAACATGGAAAAGAAAAGGGTGAGTTTCATAAAAACTCCATGAGTAAATTATCTCATGATCACCTAAAACCCTATTTAAAAATCATGCTCGAAAGTATAATATATATAAAAATATATAGCTATGAAGATATGCTTACCCATTCAATAGCTATAGTCTCAAAATAAATTTGAAACTATCAATGCATAAAGAAATTAAGTAATTGAAAACATAATATTCAACAAAAAAATAATAAGTATCAAAATATGCTATCGTGAAAATATGCTCATCATTACGTAATACGAAAGAAAGTCAATAATGATTTCTGAAAGTTATCAATGCTCAATATGGCAAAATAAACAACTGCAATTCCAAAGAACAATTCCCAAAGGAAACCACCGCAATATAGTCATGATCTATTCAACACATCTGCCAGTTTAATACACATGCGAATATTCATGCATCCACTGCCCAATACGCATGCGAATATTCATGTATCTGCAACCCATTATGCATGCAAATATTTATATCCGTAGCCCAACTGTGTTACTCCATCATAATCCAATCACAAGTGCACTCGCGGGTTCCCAGTGAATTCTCCAATGGATCTAGTATCTCAAATCAATTAATTTAACATATAAGGTAGCATAAATCTCAAAACAACATTTTAATATCACAATATATATATATATATAAGTCTTTGTTTAGGTAAGCAACACTTATCAAAACATCCATGAATTTTCCAAAGCATTTCAAATCCATTTATCATATAGAAAAATAGAATCGCCAATTCTAATAATATAAGGTAAGATGAAAATGCATAATTTTTATCATGGCAAATCATTTCATGTACACATACAACATGTAAATATACTTTCAAAACCACTTTAATATATATAGGAAAATCCAAATATTTAAAAAGGTTTATAATATTTCATATAATAAAATTATTTTATATTTACAAATGGGATTATTATGTGAAGAGGATCATCCACTTACCTTGGACACTCTTTAGATAGTTAAGTCAGCTAAAGCTTCAAAAATTTACTGTTGGTGTACTCGATTTTTCCTTGGAATTATATTTGGAGCTAATGAACAACAACTTTTCAGCATATCTCAACATTGAAGGTTAGGGTTTCAAGTAGGGGTTTCTTAAAAATTTAATATAAACTTCCTATAAAATAAATCTTTTGTTTTAGGATTACTCACCATCATCCAAAGTGCAGGTGGGGAGCTTGATCGGAGCTAGATCACTGTTGATGTGCCGTTTGAGGTCACTAGCTAAACTAACTGAAAAAAGAAAGGAAAAGCTACTGTAAGCTAAATCGGTGCAGGAGAAAGGTCGCCAAAGAGTGACTGAAGGAAGGGGAAGACCGACAGGCTCATCAGACTATGACAACTGAAGAGGAAGAAATGGCTCAACTGGAGGACACAATAGAGCAAGGAAGCTTCAACCGAACTGAAACAGCACACACCCATGGTGGAGGAAGTGCTGGAGAATGCCGACAAAGAGGACAACGATGGTAGAGCACTAAAGTTGACAAGAGACCATTAGAGCAATAAAAGGAAGGTTTAGGTTAGAGTAGCACATTCACGAAAGAGGAAGAGCCCGCTTAGGAAAGTTTTATACATAAAAGGAAATAAGGAAAATTACGATTTAATCTCATGAGCTTTTTACCGTCTTCAAAAAGGTCCTACTGCAAAAAAAAAAAAAAAGAAAATTATGCTATGGCCCCAATGAAAAATTAAGATTTTCTCCTCAGTCCCTCAATAACATTTTTTTTAGGTATTATAGTTTATCAGCATTTTAAACATCAAGAACTACTCAAAGATATATTATTTTGACAATTAAGTTCTACATACGCATGGAAAAGGATATGCACGAAGTCAATGCTTTCTGACATTTTGTCATTCTTTACTATAAGTTGAATTTTCTAAGGGGAGTTTGATTGGGGAATTTTAGGGGATTGGTAATGGAATTAGAAAACTAATTCCCTTTTTGAATGTTTGGTTCACATATAATAGAATTTATTATCATTATTTAACTTTAATGAACTCTCCATTTGAAACCCCACACTTAAGGTTTCAGAAAATGTTATCCACCAAAAAAAAAAAACCTTTATCTCTCTCTTCTATTTTTTACATCACAAAACTTCCACCACTTCAACTCACCATCATTTATTGTCGTTGACCATTGCCTACTATCACTTTTCGTTATTAACCACCATCCACCATAATTGACCATAATATACCACTACCTTTTATCATTGATCACTACCCAACACCACTTCTACCTTTAACCATTATCCATTATCATCTATTGTCTATCATTATTGACCATTGCCCATCATCACCTACAACTGCTGACTACATCCCACTCTTACTTTTTATTATTGATCATTACCTACTATCACCTAACAATGGCTTACCACTGCCTACTATCACTTTTCCTGTTAATCATTGCCCATCACCATCTAAAATCATTGATCATTATCTACTACCACATTTTGCTATTGATCACTGCCCATCAACACTACTATTATTAACCCCTATCCACTATTAAATACTACCATTGGCCAACGCCCACCATTACCTACCATTATTGACCACTGTCTACTACCACTACCTATCATTGTCTACTACTGTTGACCACCATTCACTATTATATATTATCGTTAACCACCACCCATTACTGTTGACCATCACCCAACCAAATAGCAAGAAAGAAAATTATAAATAATGTGATTTTATTCCCTGACTAAACCATACGAAACAAAGATTAACAATTACCATTACAATTACTCCTCTTTATTTGATTTCATTCTCTTTCCATTTCCACATGTTAGACCAAATACCCTCTAAATCAAATTGATTTAGATTTTATTTTTCAGAACTAAATAACAATGCACACAAGATAAAACTTTGAACATGAAAAATAAATATTATTATGTAATGAACTTAAACATAGATATCAAGGTAGTTCATTATGGCAATCTAATTTGAATTTATAGTGGGAAAGACTATATATGATTTAAAGTACCATAATCTCTCTACATATTTAAGAAAGGCAATCTATCCAAATCAAATAATGTTAATTTCATTAAAAATATAAATTGCAACAACATAATATTACTAAATAATAAAATCTTAAACATTTTTTTCTTTGCTTTCCTTTTTCTTCTTCATCCAAACAAAAGAAAATACTATTCTTCTTTTATTTTCTTTATTTAATTTCTGATAACACCAAAATTTCACTAGTCCCTTCAACGAATGGTGATCACTATAGCAACTTAGGGTGATTGTCTAAACTAGGCATCATATAACCTAAGAACGCCCACCCTTCGAGTCTGTATTGTGCTTATGATCGCCCTTATGTGTAGCCCTTGGATCGACTGACAAGCACCTGACACATGTATAGTACAACCACATCTCCCAACCATTATTCCCTCTGAACATGCATATAGGATGGTACCTCCTCGTCATATCAGGAATCTATATCAACCACTAGCCATGCATGCCTATATAAAGGCATCAGGTATCTCCTAAAGTCTAAGACATTTTTCATAAGTTCTAAGCATATACTTTATTGATTCATTAACTTAAGCATTAGAATATCTTCTAATGACCACTCAACCATCGTCACTGGTGTCTTTTCCTTGTATAGGTCCCATTGTACATACCCTATAGGCTAGGAATTTATCATTGGCACCATTTATGAGACTCTTCTTTCCCTATTGACTGAGGAGTCTTAAATCTAAGAACCTTAGACCACCACCACCTTAGAAAACCCCCCAACCACCTCTATCAGACTTGCCACTGCAGCCCATCCCCAGTTGCCCAAATGAGTTACTCAATGACTAATTTAACCTATCACTCTCTTCCATCACAATCACTTAAGGGAAACTTCCCCTCCATCACCACCCCACAATAATATATAATCAAGAACAGCCATACCATAACATCCAGGATGAAGACAATAAAATCAAAGGGAATCTTGACAATAAGCTCTAGTGTCGCACTCTCTGATGATATCCATAATTTAAGAAGGGAAGTCATTTGCAACAGCAGTCAAATAAGAGTGAAAAAGTAGTGGAAAAAATGGCCAATGACACCTTGTCCATAAGGAGTACAACCTAGAATAGCCTCACAGTGGAAACACCACCTAAGAAGGGGAGGGTTTCATTTCCATGAATTCCAGTATGGTCTCTACAATGGTTTTTATTACCAACAAACCCCACCACCATTGTATTCACCCACTCAAGAAATTCACAACCCCATTATCATTAAGCTTCAAGGCTCCTATCCATATGGAACAATACGAAGTCACTTCTGATCCATAAGACCACTTGGAAGCTTTCAAGCCCTCCTTATTACTATCAAGAGCCTCAGATGCCATAATGTATCAAAATAGCAACATTGACTTGGTTTACCTCTCTCACACTAAAATCAATATCTTGATTTTGTCAATTGGCTGATGCTTTCTTGACACTTTTTGCCATAAGTAAATCTTACAAGAAAATAAGTTTCACTGTAAAACTTTATCCAAGGTGAAAATGAGAGTCTCAAAGACTTTTTGGTGTGATTTAATAGATCAACACTAGAAATTAAAGATTTTCCAAATGGAATGGTCATCCAAGCAATAATGACAAGCCTGTAACATTATGAATTTTCCCAGTCGCTCGCCAGGTGTCTAGTGACCATGATAACCAAGTTATTGCAAAGGTTAGCAAAGTTCATAAATGCAAAAGAGATAAAACATGCAAAAAGAAACAAGAAGTTACATAGTCAAAACAAGTTGTTGCCTCTAAAATCAGAGCCTCAAAAAGATGAGAAAAGACTACTTTTGAGAAAGTTCTCGACAATTAGAGTGCAATTCAACAATTACTCATCTGGCCACTATCATCATTGTCTTTTCCTTGTGCAAGTCTTGCTATGCATACCCTATAAACCAGGAATTTATCATTCATGCTATTTATAGGATTCTTCTTTTACTATTGACTGAGGAGTCCTGAAAATAAGAATCTTATACCATCACCACCTTAAAGAACCCTCAACTACCTTTCCTAGATCTACCACCATAACTTCATACCCTAACAACTTAAATGAGTCACTCGAGGGCTGATTTAGCCCACCATGATGAAAACAAAGTTAGTTCTTCCTATCATGACCACTCAGAGGGAGCCTCACCTTTATCACTACCCCACTATAATCAATATAACCAAGAACGGTCATGTCGTAACATCCAGATTGAAGACAATAAAGGCAAAAGAAATCTTAAATGTGAGCTCCATCGTCAAGCACTCACTGGAAAAATCTGTAACTTGAGAAAGAAAGTTCTCCACCTTCGGTACTTAGTAAATGTGAGTGGAGAAGCTGAGGGCTAAAATGGCTAATGAAACCCCATTTATGAGGAGTATATCTTAGAAGAGCCTTACGATGGAAATGCCAGCCCAAGAAAGGGAGAGTTTCATTTCCATGAATTCAAGTATGATCCTGTTATGGGTAGTTTTAGAAATAGGCTAGCAAAAGTCCAACAGGTAAATCCAATGAGATAAGGCTCGGCTTGTCCAAGATTAAGGTCATTGAACAAAGGCACCAGATCACCAATCGTGAACTCAGAATGTAGGATAAGGCTAGGGTACCAACTCTAGGTCATAAAGGATGAGCTATAGCTCGTTAGGCAAACAAAGTACTTTAGCATGCTAATTCAGCTCGTTGTGCCAACTTGCAGACAAGATCAGAAGTTTGCTGAGCTTGCAAGCATCTTGATAACCAATGACATGAAAGGTCACATCGAGATGAATGCTCGAACTAAACTAGCGAAGGACAAACCTTAGGTTACTACTCCAACAACCAAGGAGGTGAAAGGAGCCGACAGCCTTCCAGCCAGCAATCTGGAGCTTAGAACTGGGTGGTAAAATAGCTCTTTTAGAGGGTAAAACATTTAGAAAAATGTCCTCAAACTCAAAATAGTCAAGATTACTTTGAGGAGATAACATCGTTCACCCAAGAAATCAAAACACAACCTCTCCCTCGCAAGTTTAAAATCTATACAATCTACCATACAATAGGGATAGTGACCTATATGACCATCTAGATGCGTTCAATGTTTAGATGGGTCTCCAAATGACTAATCAACTAGTCAAGTGTTATGTTTTCCTAGCTACACTAGGGGACATACCTCGAACATGGTTTAGGAATCTCCTAGTTTATAGCATTAGCAGTTGGGAATAGTGCCAAAAAAGATTCATCAACCAGTATATAGCATTAAAGAAGCAACTCGCACCATCCTACCACCTCGCAATGGTCTTTCAATGAAAGGATGAATCATTAAAAGGCTATATCACCTGATTTAGGTACTAGGTCAACAATGTGGAGAACTTTTCTAATGAGAGTATCCTAATAGTGATCTCAGTAGGACTCTGCAAGGATGAAAAGCTATGTAAAAGCATATACAATTCTCCAGTAAAAGGCCTAGGCAAGTTTTATGAACAAGCTGTCAAACAGATCGGGTGGGAGGAGACTTTTAGCCTAAAGAAGTTCAATCAAAAGGATGAGGTGAACAGCTCCGATCAGAATGAAAAGAGGAGCAATGACAGAAGTGTTAAGGATAGCTCTCATAACTAGCTTGTAAAGAAGGTTAGGACTAAGCGAACTCAATATCAAGGTCGCCATAACAACTATAACGTCCTATTTGACACTCAGGATGGGATATTTGCAACAGAAAAGGATAGGGAGGACTTCGAGATGCCCAACCCCATCAAGACTCCCTAAAGGTATAGAGACACAGACAAGTTCTGTGCCTATCACAATGAAGTCAGGCACGATACTTTAGATTGTCGAGCACTCAAAGATGCGATTGAGGGTCTAATAAAAAAAAGTCATTTAAAAGATTATGTGGTGTGATTTGCACAACAGTGACATTAGAAACCATAATAAGGACCCAAGCAGAAGCAAGCCTTTGCTACAAAAACTACATGGTTCTATAATGTTATTCAAAAGTTTATAAGAGCACCCAAGTTTTCCCCTATATGTTCATGACTATGTGTTGAAAGAGATTTTAGTAAAATATTATATAGAAAGGTCCAAGTTTAGACTAAAAATATTGGTGATCTTGTACTACGCCTCATTTTTCTTGGAGCTAACAAATCCAAAAATGGGACGCTAAGTCTGAACTGAGAAAGCCCATTTATCTTCAATGAAAATATGGAACCTATCGTTTAACAAATACAAATGCACCTGAAGTTCCCTGGGCTTGGAATGCAGGACATCTACTCACCCCACTAATCCGAAAGTGAGTAATTATCCTTCTAATCCGGAAGGGGCATTCAACTTGACATACATACAAAGGATTCACATCACATGCATGCAACCTACTATTTGGCATCGTATGTATATGACCTACCATCTCGGCACTGCATGCATACAACCTACTATTCAGCACTATATGCATGCAACCTTTTACTCATGCATACATATGACCTACTATTCGACATCGTATGCTTGTAGCCTTCTACTCATGCATGCGACCTTATACTCATGCATGCATATGACCTATTATTTGGTACTGTATGCATGCAATCGATTTTTCGGCATATATGCATACGACCTACTATCTAGTAACCACATGCATGCAACCTACTTGTTAGCACCACATGCATACGATCTAATACTTGAAGGCATAACTTTTATGCAACCTATCTAAGCATTCAACTTATGCTAATTAAGGCATAGCTTTCATGTGACCTATCTAAGCATTCAACTTATGCTAATTAAGGCACAGCTGTCATGCGACCTATTATTTGGCATCGTATCAATGCGACCAGCTACTTGGCACTGCATTGATGCGACCTACTATGCATTCATGTGATCTATTGGCCATTCAACATGGCACATATCCTTTTAAGTCATGATTTACTGATTGAGGTCCATTTATATCAACTTATACAACTAACTCAATACTCGACTAATACCTGTTAAATCATGCTTTGCTAACCAAGGTTGATTGACTTATCGGGCATTCATTACATCAATTGTTTATCAAGTTGTGGTTTGCAAGAATTCATTCATGTTAATCTACATGTTATCATCTGCAACCTACTAAATGAACAATATGACGTATTTGGAAAAACAAGAATATTATGAATTCATTAAAAACCTCTTTTAACGAGGTAAGTCTACATATGAAGATTCAAGAATACAGATCAAAATAAGCCTATGGCTACCATGGCCCCAAAAAAAGGCTAAATCTCGGTAGCTGAGCTTTTGCTGAGAGATCAACATAAAAGATGAATAAGCTAACTGCTTAACCTTTTTCTTATCCTCCTCCCAAGCTAAAAGCTCTTCCCTCAGCATTATTGCCCCCAATACACTCTGAAAAACCAAATGGGTATATCACCTTGCAAGGAGGCAAAAAAATAAAGGTGGAAGAATAGAATGCATCAGCATCACCATGAGGAGGATATGAAATCCATACAAAACTTCCCAAGATCCTTAAAGAGAAATTGTCCATGGGAAATTCCTATGCAACAGGCCATATGCACCTTGTAGCACTTTATCAAAGAACTAGACCATAAAAAACATAGGGGGCTCAACCAATGCACCTATCAAGTCATTCTGTGAAATAATAAAAAAGGCTTTTTCACATCTTATATAGACTAGTCTGGTTTCACTGATAAATCTAAAGACTAATCCATTATCTTTAATCTATCGATCCAGCAAGAAAGCAAGGCTGTCACATTAATAGCTATGAAAGATGCATATTAAATGGATAGCCTGGCAAAATAGTAAGACAAAAGTTTGAATAACGGCATTATAGATTACAATCGCTAACTTTTACCAGTAAACTATAGCTCCTAATCCATAGAACACACTGAGAGCTAGAGGGTATGGGTATTTTTAGAAATAGGCTGGCAAAAGCCTTACAGATGAGTCCAATTGGATAAAACCCAACTTATTCAAGATTAAGGTCACTGAACAAAGGCACCAGATCACCGGCCACAAACTCAGAATGTAGGACAAGGTTAGAGCTGTCGTTCCAGCTTGTAGAGGATGAGCTATAGCTCGCAAGTTGGAAACTTACAACCTCAGCCATCTTCTAGAAAGCCCACTATGATTAAACCCAAGAATGAAACCAATTTGCATAGCCAATTTGCAGATAACAATTTGCAAAAATCAACTTACCATTAATTTATTATTTTTCCTTTTCTAGAACATGTTAAGATTGTACACCCCAGCAACTATAAATAGGGGTTGGGATTGTTGTACAGGAGAGGCCGATCCCTAGACATATTTAGACAAAAAAAATCCCAGTAGAAACATAGATACTCTGTAAGCACATTCAATACTTAGTAGAAAGACTGAGAAATAACACTATCATGGACGTAAAAGTTAACTAACTTTAACCGAATCACGTTAAAAACTCCCGATGTCTTCTTGTTTTCCTCTATCCTTCTCTCTTTCTCCTTATAATCAATCTATAGTTTGGGTCTTTTAAACTCTTCTAGTTAACTGAATCCAACCACCAGTAGATTCTACTATGGTTTTTATCACAAACAAGCATTACCCCCATTGCCACTACCACCGCCATCACCCACTTAAGAAATCCATCCTTTTACATCAGACATCATACTTATCCCATTATCACCAAGCTTTAAAGCTCTTACCCATATAAAATGATAGATTAGAACTTCTGATCCATAAGACCATTTGAACACTTTCAAAGCCACCTTGCTACTATCAAGGGCCCTAGACACCATAACATGCTAGGCATTCACCACAGATTTTAAAAAAGTAACTTTAAGGTGATTTACCTTTCTTGCACCTAAGTCAATCATCCACTTCCATTAGTTGATTGATGTTTTCCTCACACATTTTGTCACAAGTAAATCCTAAAAGAAAACATTGGCCTCATTGGTAAACTTTGCCTAAAGAGAATGGGAAAGCCTTAAGGACCTCTTAGTGTGATTTAACAGAATAGTGCTTGAAATCAAAGATTTTCTGATAAAATGGTTATCCACACAATAATGATAGGCCTACAACACTTTGACTTTTCCCAATTTCTCACCAGGCATTCAACAACCATGATGGTTGAGTTACTGCAAAGGTCAACAAAGTTCATAAATATAAAAAAGGGGGAACTTCAAAAAAGAAACAAGTTATATAGTTAGAATAAGATATTACTATCAAAATTGAAACCCCTAAAAGTTGAAAGAAGACTACTTCTGAGAAGGTGCTCACTTGTTAGTGTATGATTCAACAATTACTTGTCCCTAATCGCCTTAGGGTAAGGATAATTAAAGATATTATGGTTGCAAGATTGGTCCAATGGCCAAATGACAAAAGCATTTCAACCTAGTGGACAAATCCAAGTATTTTTGCTTTCACAGAGATTATGGCCATCAAACAAAAGGATTTTATCACTTTGAAAGATGAAATTGAAGAACTAATAAAGTGTAGATAGCTAGACACATATATCTACAAAGGTGATCATGTCCAGGTCACAGACAAAGGAGGAGGGTGAAATGACCGAAAGAATGATGACATGAGGGAAAATCAAGACAACAGGAAGGAGATGAACACTAACAAAGGGCAACCTTGTAACCATGAGGAATGGCCCCCTCCTTGAAGCATCATCGAAGTGATCACTAGTAGATTCACAAGAGGAGGAAGCACAACAAATGCCAAGAAAAAAATCCTTACAAGAACTGATAAATGTCAACAAAAAAGCTTGCTTAAGTGACTATGAGCGCTCCCCGAAGATCTCTTTCTTAGACGAGGATTATAGAGACATTATCAGAGACCACGATGACCTAATGGTTATAACCATCATGATCCATAACTAGATTGTTAAAATGATTTTGATAGATCAAGCTAGTTCCAATGACATTCTTTATAAACATGTGTTTAGAGCCCTTGAAAGCCTTCACTAACAACTCACCCCTTATATAAGAACTTTAGTTTCCGGGAATGTAGTAGAAGCAGAGGAAAGCATTATCTTAAGGATGACAATTGGCAAAGAAGATCACTATAAAGACATTGATGTCTTCTTCCTGGTGGTAAAGGAAGGAAACTTTGCTTCTAACACTATCCTAGGTTGAACAAGCCTCAACAAAGCAAAGGTTATAGTGTCAAAACTACATTCATTAATAAAACTCCTTACCAAGAATGGAGTCAATTAGGTTCGAGTAGATCAGGAAATGGCTCGTTGCTAGTACTTCAATAGGCTAAGGATTGAAGGCATACAAGATGGGGTCAAACCCACAAAACACCTAAATAAAGATACTGGAATGTAGAAAAGCCATTGTTGTGGAAATCATAAACCTAAGGGATGAAGGATGGATAGAACTAAACCCTAAGTCGGAGGAAAAGTTGGAAAAAGTGTGCATTTTTTGCCTTGATGACCAGTAAACAATCCATTTTGGATCAAAGTTACTTGTTGGAACAAAACAAGCCCTGACCAAATTGATTAAAGAGAATATTGAAGTATTCACCTGGATGGCAACCAACATGCCAGGAATAGATATGTAGAAAATACACCATAAATTGTTGATCAACCCAAAAGTAAAACTGGTTTAATAGAATAAGAGAGATTTTGGATTCAATGCTAGTCATCAACCAAGGAAGAGACCACGAAGTTACTCATGGGACGTTTAATTAGAAAAGTGCACTACATCACTTGGTTGTTCAATGTCATTTTGGTCAAGAAGGCAAATGAATCATGAAGGATGTATGGCGACTTCACCAACCTTAATGGAGTATGCCCCGATGACTCATTTATTTAATTACATATTTTTTATAATAAAAGTTTTTTAAAATTAAAATAAAATTATTTATTTAAGTTTTGTCAATACTTTTCTTTATATCAATATGCAAATACCATATTTCAAACTAAAAATAGTATGATTAGTTGTGATTTGTCAAGAATTTAACATAAAATGTATCAATTTATTTTTATTGGTATACTATAAGTTAAGTTTAAAATATAGAAATATGAATAATTATATATTTCTTTGTTTTTATAGAAATATTTTAAAATTAAATTCTTTATTAAGTTTTGTGAATATCTTTCTAATGTCAAACTTCAAATATCATATTCTAAACTAAAAATTATGTGATTAATTATAATTTTGTGTAAATACTTTTGAAACAACTTGTTAAACATAAATAATAAAATATCATTAAATAATAAAGATATAACTGGCTTATTTCAATTTTTATAAAAGTATTTTAAATATCACTAAATTAATCAATTAAATATTCTATTTTTCATAAAAATATTTTAAAATTAAAATCAAAATTATTTATTTCAAATTTGCCAATATTTTCTTGATATCAATTTTCAAATGCTACCAAATATACCATAATGAATTAGAATTTTGTTAAGGCTTTAATATAGAAAATATTAATTTGTTATTAATTAATCTAACAAAAAAATAAGTTAACATTTGATATAGAAACATGAATTGATTACATACTTCATTCTTTTAATAATAATATTCCAAAAGTGAGATCAAATTTCATTTTTTTTTATCATTTTTAAGGTTTTTTTTTCAAATATCAAAGTTCAGAAGTCATAATGAATACTTTTTTGGTTTTTTAAAATTATAAATGTAAGATCTTAAAAAAAATTAATTAACAATGAGTGTTTTTTTTATAGTTTTGCCAATATTTTCTTTATATCAATTTACAAATACCATATTTAAAATTGAAAATACTATGATTAATTATAATTTGCTAAGAATTTAACATAGAAAGTATCAATTTATTTTTTGTTTGCATACCTTAAAAGTTCAGTTAAGATTAAAATATAGAAATATGAACAATTACATATTTTTATTTTTTGTAATAGACATATGTTTATGATTTGTCAATAATTTAACATAGAAAGCATCAATTTATTTTTGGATAACATACTTTAAAAGATAAGTCAAGCTTAAAATGTGGAAATATGAATAATTACATATTTTGTTCCTTTAATGGACATATTTAAAAATTAAAATCTTGTTTAAGTTTTGTGAATATCTTCTTGATATCAAACTTCAAATGTCATATTCCAAATTAAAAATTATGTGATTAATTAATAATGATGTTGCGTGAATTCTTTTAAAACAACTTATTAAACATAAAGTAATAAAATACCGCTGAATAGTAAAGATATAACATGACTTATTTCAATTTTTCATAAAAAAAACATTTTAAATATCATTGAATTAATTTATTAAATATTCTATTTTTTTCATAAAAATATTTTTGAAATTAAAATCAAAATTATTTATTTCAATTTTTTCAATATTTTCTTGATATTAATTTTCGAATACTATATTTCAAACTAAATATATCATGGCCAATTAGAATTTTCCCAAGGCTTTAATAAAGAAAACATTAATTTTTTAATTAATATAACTTAAAAAATAAGTCACATATTTAACATAGAAATATGAATTGGTTACATGCTTCATTCTTTTAATAAAAATATTCTAAAATTGCAATTAAATTTGATTTTTTTTTATTTTACAGTATTTTCTCAAATATTAAACTTCAAAAGTCATAATGAGTGGCTTTTTTGGATTTTAAAAATTATAAATCGTAAGGTGCTCAAAACAATCAATTATCCATGAGTGCGTTTTTTGGCTAGTTTTGCTAATATTTTCCTTATATCAATTTGTTAATATCTTATTTCAAACTAAAACTACTATGATTAATTATGATTTGTCAAAAATTTAGCTTAAAAAATATTAATTTATTTTTAGTTAATATACCTTAAAAGATAGGTAAAGTTTAAAATATAGAAATATGAACAATTATATATCTTATTATTTTAATAGAAATATTTTAAAACTAAATTTTTGCTTAATTTTTGCCACTATCTTCCAAATATTAAAATTCAAATGCCTTATTCAAAATTAAAAATTATATGTTAATTACGATTTTTTGTGAATACTTTTAAAACAACTTGTCAAACACAAATTAATAAGATATCATTAAACAGTAAAGATATAACATGACTCATTTTAATTTTTTACAAAAAATATTTTAGATATCACTGAATTTATTAATTAAATATTATATTTTTATAAAAATATTTTAAAATTAAAATGTAGTTTACTTATTTAAATTTTGTCGATATTTTCTTGATATCAATTTTCAAATGCACAAACAGAATATATTTAAACCAGATTCTACAGCTAAATACATAATGTTAGTGAGTGATATTTATAAAAAAAATTAAAATAATTATGTGAAATAAAAAATGTCATAAAAAATACTTATACTAGATATTTTTAATGACATGAAACATTTTTATTTATTGATAATGTAAAAAATTTTACACTAAATATGTATCAAATCAAAATTCATAATAATTTATTAAAACACTTTAATATTGAAACTTTCAAACTAAATTAATTGAACTTTTTTTATCAAAGTAAATTTTAGATACAATAATCTATAACATTGGGTAAAATAATGCACATGAAATATGCAACTCCCAGGCGACTCTAACATGGAACTAGGGGAACATATAAAAGCTAGTTACGATCATATGGGTTGGGTCTGGGGTCCATGCTAATTAAAGTAGAGCACAGATCCCACGTGAGTCATTAAAATAAAGGAAGCACACAGTCATGTAACAATCCAAGCACATACCGATTACGGTTAGAGAAGCAAAGTAATATTATGGTGGGTTTGTTCTAATTAATTATATGCTTCATGCTTAGAAATAAATTTCATGCCAAAATATGGTTTCAGAATATCATCCTCAATACTATTTTGATCATCACATTCCTCAGATTTTAAATCTGTTTTGACAATGATAATTGTTATTATCTTCTTCATTTTCGTCAAAATTTTCAGATATATTCTCGTAAATTTACAATTCTTCTTCATTGTTGTCATCCAATTGAAACTCATTAATATGAAAGCGGTTGCCATCTCTTATCCATGAAAATACTTGTGAATTTTATTTTCTTCCACGACAACTTAGGAAGACTAATGACGACTGCTTCTGGTCCCCATATATTTTCTCCCAGTACGGCTTAGAAGGGAGCTTGTTATATTATTAGTGTGTGCTTGATTTATTTTAATGACACCTATTAGCGAAAACCCAGTTCATACAACTCTACGTATATGAAGGCTATAATCAGTAAAACCGAAAATGAAGGCTATTCAATATAATTTTTGTATAATTAATTGAGATTGTTGTTGAATCTGTGTAAAAAAAACATAAAAATTCTTGTAAATATAACAAATACATACTTGAGAGGCGGATAATTCACCTTCTAATTTTGTCAAACCTATAATTGAATTTCCAACTTTCTATATAAAACACCAATTCCAGTTTTCCAAAATTACACCACATTATTGATTTGTGAAGTCAATTCTCCAATCCAGATTTCCAACCAAAAAAATTTTAAAAAAAAAAATAATAGCAATAAGGAAGAAATGACTAAGATACCATTTGTTTTGGTAATTTCATTGTTGCTGGTTACGCCATTCCGTCCAGTTTTGAGTCAAGACTGGATGAGCATGTTTAGCCAAGCAAAGCAAGCTGGTCTTTCAGAAGAAACCATACAAGATGCGACCCAAGCCCTTGGTCAATCTGGTACGACTTTTTCGGAGGAGGCCGTGAATGATGCTAAAAATGCTATAGGAGGAGGTTCTATTTCACAAGAAACCATAGATAAAGCTGAGAAGGCTTTGGGTACGGCCCCTGCATTGAGTGCATGGGTTGAAAGCAAAGCCAAGTAAGTTATGGGCAAATCTTAATTTCTCTCCTAGCTTCCTTTTTTTAAGATTCTAAATCAATGATTATGCTTTAGAAAAAAAAAATCTACATATTTTGTTGCACACTTTATATTATGATTTTAAACTTGTGATTAAAATATAATTTTAATTAATAGAATTATGAATAAATTAAAAAAATGATTATTGTGAAATAAAATTAAGAAAAAAATTGTAATGGTGAAAAGTGGATCTGCAACCGGAATTTAAAAGCTTATTATGTACTAACAATATTTATCACCATGTGGTTGTCATTGTTGTCTTCAGAGGTGGAAGTGAACCGTCGCCAGCACCGGCGAAATCCCCAGCACAAGCGCCAGCAGATTCAAAGGCGAAATCCCCAGCACAAGCGCCAGCAGATTCAAAGGCAAAATCCCCAGTCGCGCCGGCAGATTCAAAGGCAAAATCCCCAGCACAAGCTCCGGCAGATTCAGAGGCAAAATCCCCTGCACCAGCATCAGCAGATTCACCGGTGGATGCACCAACAAAATCAGCCACAGACTCCCTTGAGACGGTATCTGAAGATGAATATGTGGAACCTGAATGGACGCGATCAGCAGCAACAAAGTCACCGGCCGTTTCACATGTGGACACACCAAAAATATCAGCCATAGACGGAGTTGATATGGCATTTGAAGATGAATATGAGGAACCTGAATGGACGCGACGAGCACGTGCGCCAGCTTCAGCTTAAGATAACAAATAACACACCCTAATTTTTATTTTTTATTTTTGGGCCTTTAAAAAGGTGTTGACACTGAGAATTGCTATTAACCATTTTTTACTCGATGTGAGGTTCATGCAATGTGATACCAACCTGAAAACATCATGGCACCTTCTTGTGCCATTTTTAAGCACTTTTTATTAGGTTTTCAGGTTGCTTTTTTGTTTGTTGTAATTGTAATTGTGTTGTTTTTGTGCTATGTAAAATGTTGTGCCGAATGAAATGCACAAACAAAAACATGGTTGAATTGATATTTTCTTCACTTTATTTTTATTATTTGTTGTATGTTATTCATTGTTGATGGCAAAATCCAGTCAACAAATATATGTCCAGCGTTACCCAAACTACGAGTTGAGAATGTGAGCTAATGGGAAAGAAAGAAGGAGAAGAAGAAGGAGAACAACATACACCATAAACTTTTATCGTGGTTCGGCTAAAGCCAATTGGCCCCTACATTCACGGTGAGTAGTACTAACTTTGTGTGATGGTTTCCTTTGTGAAACTCAATGGAGATACAATGCTAAGTTGCTATTCTGATAGAGTGCCTGCATGCAATCTTTTTTCTATGTTTTACAGAGATTCCCCCTATTTATAGGATAGGAGAGGGTTACAAATGTAATTTGACAAATAACAAAATGATTATTTTCGTCACATCAGATAATAAATGCTTGGCGTCTAATAATAAATGTTGGATAAATCATTGTCGGACTGACAGGGGCTAATGTATCGGTTCTAGAGGCTAAGCTGTCGATTGGGAATATGTGTCCTCAACTGATGACTAGACTTTCGTGCTTGTACTCAGCTCGCTACCTTAGCGACTTGGACCTGCATTGGGTGACCTACTCGTCATAGACTGATCTCATCACTAGATCTGTCTAGGAATGAGTCTGCTGAAAGATGGCTTGGACACTGTGTCTCATTCAACGAGCTGGTGCCCTTCCTAACAAGCTAAGTTCTCGCTTCATCCTTGGCCTGCGCTTCAAGCTCATGCTTAGCGAGCTGACACCTTACTAAGCGACCTTGTCCATCAAGTGATTTGGATCTCTTTGTAGCTAGGCTCAGCTTCTTGTTGGGCATTGATCGACTTGTTTTCACAATCTGGAAAATACCCATAACATCAAGCCCTCCAACTCTCAGTTCATTTTGTGGACTGAGAGTTGTATTTTGTTGATAAAGTCTTTGCTTGTAGTCTATAGCAATGTCAAGTTTTTCATCTACAATTCACCGTTTAGTCCAAAGTTTCTGCTTATAGCCTGCTGTATGGTCATTTTGGGTCTCAGTCTCTCATTTCATCTGTATCAGGCTATGCCTCCCATCATGGTTACTCTCCATCTGTTAGCATGACAACCTTGCTTTATTAAGGGATGTTCGATTTGGTACAGTTAGATACCCTCTGGGCTCTTCGGTGAAGTCGGACTCATCTATATAAGGCGTAGGAAACCCTCTTCCCTTTTTCACAGAGTAGCCAGATGAGTGCATTGGATGATCCCCTCATATTTCTTAAGCTTTGGTCTTCATCTACATGTTTTGAGGCATGTATGATTTGCTACATGAGATTGTGAGGCATGAATGGCTTACTGCACATAGTTCTCACGGGGTATTCTTCCCTGAGAACTCTGGGAACTTGCCTGTAACCTCTTCTTGGAGCTAACAAGTTTAGCTCTCCCTTTTTTGTTCTTTTGTCCTATGGCAAGCTGATTGCTTAGTTTCTAGCCACAACCAAGAGTTACAGGACGGAGGGAGGAGCTTCCAGCTTTGGAGGAGGCTTGGGCAAAAGAGTTGGAACTGTCCAGTTTGCTTGCTGGTCTTGCAGCTTGTTGTGACTCAATCCTTTTAATCGAGTTCAATTATCCTCTTGTCTGATGGCGCTGAGTGTCTCTGGACCTCCATGCAGCTTGATGAAGCTGAAGGATGCTTTCCTTACTCAGTAGGACCAAGGAAAACTTGTGCAGCCTCTCTGCTTGCACCTGATGCCATTTCTCCCGCTTCAGGCACCTTGGGGGATGCTCGATTTGGATGAGCTATTAGCTCAGGCAAGGGTGAAGCTAGAGTAGTTCCTTCTGCATATTATGGCTGTAAGCTTGCTGGCATTCAACCTTTCCTTAGTTAGTTGTAAGCTTGTTTTATCTTGTATTCTCAATCCTTTATGTAGTTTTACCTCGTTGAAAGAGGTTTTATAATGAAACTTTGCCTTTTATTATTCCTCCCAATTATGCCATTATAGCGATTTCATAGGTTGCCGCAGGCAACGTTAGTCCCTACAAATCATAACTCAGAAGTCGTTAGATAAGGTGAGTGGTCGCTAAGCCAATCGGCCTCGAATGATATTAATTGAACTAATGTAAAAAGTTACTCCAGTCAATAATCTATGACTTTAAGAAGATATGTGCCATATTGGATGACTAATCAGTCATATCGGTTCATTTCAGTTGGCAATGGAATTAAGCACCAGAGTGCCTTTATTAAGCATGCGCTCGAGCATCGGAGTGCTAGAGCACTTTCACCAATGCGAGATGCAATGTCTACATAGGTCACATAGATGCATATTAGCTCGCATAAGAGTCTAGTGCTAAAGCACTTCTTAGACACAAGGTCTTGATAGGCTACACGAGAACGCCTTGATCCACACAAGAGTTTGGTGCTATTGGCACTTCTTGGACATGGCTCGCGTAAGAGTTTGGTGCATGGCTAGCACTTCTTGGATGCAAGATTTTAGAGTAGTCTGTGTAAGAGTTTGGTGCTTAAGGCACTTCTTGGACGCAGCTCACATAAGAGTTTGGTGAATGGCTAGCACTTCTTGGATGTAAGGTTTTAGAGTACTCCAGCAAGAGTTTGGTGCTCGAGGCACTTCTTAGACATGGCTCATGCAAGATTTTAGTGTGTGGCTAGCACTTCTTGGACACAAGATTTTAGAGTAGTCCATGCAAGAGTTTGGTGCTTGAGACATTTCTTGGACGCGACTCGCATAAAAGTTTGGTGTGTGGCTAGCACTTCGTGGATGCAAGGTTTTTGAGTTTAGAGTTATGACCCGTTACCCATGATTTGCAATTCCATGAGTTGTTTGGCATACTTCTGCTGGCTCTGTAGGTGACTCTTCAACTTCCTACAACTAGGCTATCATGATTGCTCCTACCTTTGGCATGCGTGCATGCTGTTGTTGTCAATTGACTGCTAGCACTTGCTGAACTGTCAGATCATGGGTAACTGAGGGGGCCCCAGATCTAATGGTGTCATCACATGCTTATTAAACTGAAGGGGCTTCTCTCTTCTCCCTCACTTGCCATTTCAAACTTAAAGCTCCTAAATTTCCTCCACTTGTTTCCTCTGTTAACATTGCAATCACTTTCTACCATCCACTACTGCCGGCATTGTTTCGATTCCCTAGTGGTTGCTCAAGTCTCGTTCACTGGAAAGCACTTTCGTGTGCATCCTCAGACCTTCCATTTCAGTCATTCATGGTGAATCTTCCTTCACTTTGCTATTTCTAGATTTCTCTGTTCTGTAGTTTGTGAGGCCTGTCTACCATTGTCTGAGGGATGAAAGCACTGGTTGAGGTTGATTATTTGCGTATTTTCTTTTCTGCTTGGTTTGGTTTGTTTGATTGATTCTATTAGCGGACTTTTGGTTTTCTGGTTACCGTTTCAAGTCTAGCATCCGTTATTTGGATTTTATGATTTAATCGTTGAGTTCTTCTTGCTCGTTGGAGTCCGAGTTGTAAATGGGTGGTTTAGGGTGTTCATGATCTGCTACATAGGAAGCTATTAGCCTTAGTTTTTGATAGGATCTGGTCGTAGTGACCTAACCAGTCTTTTCCTTTTGTGTAAATGGGCACAGGTTATGGATGCCACCATTATCAAATTAGGAATGAAGATGACAAACTCAATTCCTTAGCCCAGAACGTAAGGCTGATGCGATATCTTGGTGAAGCAACCTCAATGAGTAGGGAGGTCACTAAGGATTTTACTGCTCATCCTGGTCCTATTAGGGTTCAAGAGGTTGCTATAGGTTCACGACCTGGTCATCATGGCTTTAGTTTGCATGTTTCATCTATCTGTCTTCGTGAGCTTTAGACTGCAGTCTAGACATATCGACTCCCCAGGGGATGCAACCTTTTGATACCTTCTTCGGATGACTATGCACCTTATCCACCTATGGGGTTTATCATTGTTAGTTTCCTACACCTTGTTGTAGGACTTAGGTTCCCAATACACCCCTTTATTGTCAACTTTCTGAACAAAATAAGACTTAGCCTAGCTCAGCTCATACCAAATTCTTATATCCAACTTATTTGTTTGGCACTAATTTACTTAGGCAGTGATCTTCCACCGCTTTCAACTAAAGTTCTGTGTTACTTGTTTAGCCTTAGGTGTGTGAGCACATCAAACGGGCTCTATTACCTTATGGCTTGGCCAACAATGCATAAGAAGATCCTATCTCAAGGGGATGCTAAAGGGAAATTTAACATGGGACATTACAAAATACGTTGGTTTTACATTTCATGCCCCTCCTTGTGCGATCTCCAAAATTTTAGATTTGTTGTTACCCCTGGTGTGTGAATTAAAGATGCGTGAGTTTAATGATTCACTTGCATTTGCTTTTGATTTTAACTTTTATCCCACTTCACAGATGGGACCGGCTAGAAGCCAACTCTAAGAGCTAGGGAGCTAGCAGTCTTGGATCAATTTGCTACCTTGATCGATGTCGAAAATGACTTCTATTTCGATGAGGACCTCTTTTGCTTTCACAAGCTCACTCTGGCCAAAGACATGGAGTTGACCAGGGAGATTGGAATTCGTCAGGCCACAGAGGTTAGTCCCACCAACTTTGAATATTATGACAAGATAACAGAGCTTATTCTTAAGATGCCACCTTCTGACAATAAGGAGATCTCACTAGATCCCGATGTGACCATAGCCCTCGTTATCGAAAGCCAATCCTTAGCTTTAATGATAACTCCTTCGCAGGGGCCAACTCCTGCCTCTTAGCCTGAGGTGGTAGTTGAAATCAAGGCCGCCACCCATTCCGAGCCTTTTGCCAAAAGATTAAGAGTGGACAAAGGGAAGAAAAAGGTCACTCCTCGTAAACAAGTTGTGTCAAAGGCTAAGGTTGTGAAGCCATCAGCTAAACATACCTCCAAGACAAGGGAGTATGTTGAGGTTCTCGTTGATAACATTGATACAATTCTGGGAACTCGCAACCAAATTCAGGTGCTGGAGTTCGAAGAGTTCTCCCTTGGGAGATTGGTGGGCTAAGCGGCTCATCATGGCTTGGTAGTAAGTAAGGTCTTTTTATCCCAGTCCCCTTATTTACGTTGCAATCTAACCTTGGCTCCAACTTTTTAGAATTTGTTGACAATGATGAAGATGGATAAGGCTCTTCAAGCTCATGATAAGGAGAGGGAGACCCTCGAGGGTAAGCTACCTCCTACCTCTGCCGAGGTGCTGGATTTGAAGGAGAAGGTCAAGAATGCTGAGGTTGCCTTATCCCATGCAAAAATGGACTGTGAGGCCACCGTGGTGAATCTTGGCCTAATAACCAATGATCTAGCTAAGGCAAGGATTGACTTGGACTTTTCCACCCATTAAGTTAAGCAAGCAATGAGATAAGTTGAGGCCACGAAGTAACGAGCTGGATCTACAGAGAAATAGGCCAAGATGGCAGAGCAACGAGCTAAGGTCACTGAAAAGGAGCTAGAGTTAGTTAGGATGGAAGGCGTTCTTACAAAGGAGGAGGTCACTAAGGTTAAAGCGGAGACTACCCCGTTAATAAAGAAGGCAGAAACCAAAACCTGCACCGCCTTCTTCTTCATCCTGTGGAAGCAACACCAAAAATTGGATTTCTCCTTTTTCGGCCAGCAAGCTATTGAGGCTATTAAATGCTATAAAAGAAGGGCTACTAGGGCTGGCTCTTCCAAGAAAGGAGTGGACTCTAGTGCTGAAGCTTCTCTTGCTAGAGGCACTACCCAAAGGGAGGGTGACTCCCAAATCACTGAAGCTGTTGGTGCTCCAGTGGTAAACATCCCTGACACTCCTCTTGAAGGTTTTTGCTTGGCCAAGATGAGCAAAAAGAGGCCAAAAATTTCAAAAAAAAATTCTCCTCTTGGCTGAGCAAACTCCCAAGGATCCATTGGTGTGAGGTCTTAAAACAACCTAGATCAAA
>JANHAO010003651.1:0-25715 GCA_026873985.1 Saraca asoca | reverse complement strand
AAATCCTTTAGGTTTTGCAAAGTAAACAATATATTCCCATATCATCTACAAATCAATAGCATATAACCATTGAACTTGCATCATTTAAGCTATGTCCAGTAACCTCTATCTTTCTAGATTTGAAGCTATTTCTATATCCCATCATTAATGGCCGGTCAACAATGAGAAATGACATTTAATACACTTGAATGAAAAGGGAAAAATTACTCAGCATCACAAATAACAATCTAGGAATTAATTGCAACATTAAAGTTCAACATCAATCCTAACTAAAAACAAATTTAGCTCATGTTCATTTCTGAAATTAATATTAAATACAAGATTTCTATTGTTTAGCAAAATAGTAAATGATAAGAGAAAAGAAAGAAAAGGTAAGAAAGAAGCCCAAATTTGAAGATCTTCTCAACTTCCTCTCCTTCCTCTACTACTGTCTCTAGTTTATGGTTGTCCTTCCTGACATCTCTTCCTCTTCCTCTAGGTTTTCAGCCCCCAAAAATGGCAAAGAATGAATCCCCCACGTACTATCGTACTGCCCTTTTTATCCTCATTTTTACAGCAGAAAAATTGGGTATGAAAAACCATTTAGCTTCCTCGAACAAAGCAACATGACGTGCCACCTTTTCTGACTTCCTATAGGGTGACGTTGTTAGTCACTAAAAATGGGTTGAATAATTACTGACTTGCCCACAATTACTGCTGCCCTCTAATCATCATTCTTTTTACCCTTAAAAAAAATAAGGCTGGTGCCCAGTAAAAGAAATGAAGTTACAACTGTAAAAAGAAACTGATGTGCTATCCTTGCTGCAACTTTGCTACCTCTCCTTAATTTCCACTTTCCTTAGGCCACAAATTAGGAATTAAGCATCGAACGTAGGATTGCACGACCACTAGACAAGCGCGATCTCCTCATGATAATGACAACTCATCCTCACGCCCACATGAAGAACCAAGTCCAGAATGACGTTACTGACATGAGCTCGTTGGGTTGTTAATGTAAGGCTTGAGTGCGAGGATCGAGCTGCTGCCTGACTGCGAGCTTGCCATTGAAATGAATTGTAGTTAGGCATGAGCTCGTCCTCGTGCAAGCTGGGTCTGTGAGCTTGGCATCGAAGTGAGCTACAGCTAGAAGTGAGGTCGTCACCTCATGAACTGCTGCTTGGCTGAGCTCGAGCTCATCACAGAACCTTCTTAAACATTAGCAAACAAACAATATCAATTCAACTCAGATCCTCCATTACCAAATCTAAAATTTTCATAAGCAAAACAACAACACCACTTTAAACAAAATAACAAAAATAACTAATAACATAGATTAACTTATAAAAATCACTCTCAAACATCAACAATTTAAGTCTAGAAATTATCAAGATAACTCTATTTCGCTAGAGTTATCAGATTTCTAGGGATTTAGAAATCTTGTCTAAGTTAGCAAAAGCCTATCATAATTCTTAATTCTTTTAGGTTAGCAGGAAGCCTATGTAATTTCTTGTGTTTTTAATGTAATTGACATTTCAAAAGCCTAGTAAATCCTAATGTTTCCTTGTTAATTGAAGAGGTCTTTTAGTTGAGAAAGATCAAGTGGAATAAACTTGAATTGTAGTTTCAATTCAAGTTAAACCACTTTAAAAATCAATGTCTTCAATTTCCTTTTTTGCTCCTATAACTAAAATCTTGCTACACAATCATTATTTCTATTATCTTTACATTCACAAATTATTAGTTTGTTGTCTCAATAAAAAAGAATAAATTACCAACTTATTAAATACCTAAAAGAGTTCATATTAAATAAAGGTGTATATAAATTCCCTAATAAGAAAAGGGCAAGATCCAATTGTTTTCCGTATTTTGACATTTTACTGGGACCATCAGTTGGTATTAGAGCTTTGGCTCTTAATACACCTATATTTTTTTTTTGAAAAGTATGGATTCTAGCTATTTCTTGTTGCCTAAATGTCTACCAATGCACAAACCTCTTGGTTTCAATGGGGAACACTATACCTATTGGAAATAGAAGATGAGAGATTTTATTGAGGCTACAAATATGGATATGTGGGAATTAGTAGTGGAAGGCTATGAAACCCCTAGGACAATAATCAATGGTGATGTAGAACTTAAACCTAAGTCACTTTGGATTGAAAATGAAAGAAAGAAACACTTTTGCTGCAAAAGTGAAATGGATAATTTCAAATTCCTTGGCACTAAATGAATATGAAAGAATCTCAAACTATTTTGCTACTAAGCAAATTTGGGACACACTAGAGATTGCACATGTAAGGACATCATAGGTTAAGGCCTCAAAGGTGCAAGTTCTTGTGTCACAATACGAAATGTTTAAAATGGAGGAGGGTGAGTTAATTAAAGATTTAATTCAAAGATTCACTACTATTACTAACCATTTAACTTTGCTTTGTAGAATGTTTGAAAATGCAGATCTTGCTCATAAAATTTCACGATCCTTAACTGAAGAGTGGCAGCTTAAGTTTATTGCAATGAAAGTCATTGAAGATAGGTATCCTTACAGTTCAAGAGCTATTTGGCAATCTTGATGAGCATGAGCTGGAATTGAGCAGATACAAAAACAATGGGGATGACAAAAAGAAAAAGGCTCTGGCTCTTAAAGCTGCTGAATCAGATGAAGGAGAATTTGAAATTGATGCAAACACAATTAACAAAAAAGATATGGCTTTGCTAAGTAAGAAACTACAAAGAATTCTAAGAGATAAGAAGAACAAGGAAAAGAGAAAAACAGTAGCAGAAGAAAGAATAATGCCAAAACTGAGCAAGGGAGTTTAGTCAACACTGTCCCTACTTGCTTTGAATGCAAAAAAACCCGGACATATCAAGCTAGATTGTCCAGTTTATTTGAAGAAGCAATTGGAGAATAAGAGAAAGAAGAAAAGACCATCTTATAAAAAGCCTAATTTTGTTGTTTGGGATGATAAAGAGGTTGATACTACTGATGAAGATGAGTCAGAGGATGATGCCTTATTATGTTTTATGGCTAGACACAATGATAATCTTGAGGTATTGAGTAAGAATCCTTTCTTTACTATTTCAGATAGTGATAAATCTAAGAAAGATTTTAATGAAGATTGTGATGATGAGGATTTAGATGATCTTTGTGTTACACTATATGTCTCATTAGTAGAAACTAGAAGGCAATTAACTACTACTAAACATGAGCAAAAATTTTTAACGAAAAAGGTTAAGTTTTAGAAAAGGAAACTGGTGAATTGACTGCCTTAGTTGAAAAAGATTATAAACAGTGCAATTTGTATAAATCTAAGATTGATAATTTAACAAAGAAATTGCAAAGTTTTTCTAATAGCAACAAAAAACTAGAATATGTGCTATAGAATTAGAAGTTTTTTTACAATAGAGCTAGTCTAGAATTTAGACAGCAAAATTATAGAAAGTATAAGAAATGGAGCCCTGTCAATATTAGTTGTTTCCATTGTAATCATAAGGGTTATCACATTAGAAACTGTTCTGTTAGAAATGGTACTTACATACTAAAATCAAATGAAAGATTGGTTGGTTACCTGAAAATCAAATGGTACTTATTAAATGAAAGATTGGTATGGTTACTTGAAAATCAAATTGTACTTACATACTAAAATCAAATAAAAAATCTTTGTTATGTCTACTAACTCTAATGGACCCAAAAGTCAGTGGGTACCACCAATAGGATAAACTTCATGTTACAAGAATGTGAGAGACAACACAAATTTATGGTTTCTAGATAGTGGATGTTCAAGACATATGATCAGAAACAAGGATAAGTTTATTTGTCTCACACTTATAAATGGAGGTAAGGTGACCTTTGGAGATAACTCTAAAGGGAAAGTCAAAGGGATTGGTAAGATTTGTAAGTCTTTTGATTGTTGTATAAATGATGTTCTATATGTAGATAGTTTAAAACAAAATTTGTTAAGTATAAGTCAGTTCTGTGATAAAGGAAATAAGGTTATCTTTAATTCAAATAAATGCTTATTTGTGAATGGTAGTGATAACCAACTTAAACTTGTAGAATAGAGTTAACAATGTTTACTTATTTGATAGAGATTCTGAATTTAAACTGGACTCAGCATGTTTAGTTAGTTTTGATGATGATATCTAGATTTGGCATAGAAGGCTAGGACATGTAAACATGGAACTAATTGGAAAATTATCTAAGAAGGATTTAGTATTTGGTTTACCTAAATTGAACTACATCAAAGACAAAGTATGTGGTACTTGTCAGAAGGGTAAATAAGTAAGATCCTCATTTAAATCTAAAAATACTATTTCAACTTCAAAACCCCTTGACTTGCTTCATATGGACTTAATTAGTCCATCTAGAATCCAAAGCCATAGAGGTAACTCCTATGTATTCATGATTGTGGATGATTTTTCTAGATTTACACGGACTCTCCTTTTATCTCATAAAAGTGACATATTTCAAGATTTTCAAAGACTTGCTGATGTGATAAAAAAATCAAAGAGGATGTTCCATCATTTTCATAAGAAGTGACCATGGAAAAGAATTTGAAAATAAGGAATTCACTAATTTCTATGAAATGCAAGGCATTACTAATAATTTCTCTGCACTCAGAACACCATAGCAGAATGTTGTTGAAAGGAAAAATAGATGTTTAGGTGAAATGGCAAGAACCATGCTAAATGATAGCATACTTCCAAAGTCATTTTGGGCTGATGCAGTTAACACTGCATGCTATGTCATGAATAGGGTATTTCTTAGGCCTATTTTAAATAAAACATCCTATGAACTATATTTTGGAAGAAAGCCTAACATTTCATAATTTCATGTCTTTTGCTATAAGTGTTTTATACATAACAATGGCAAGGATAATCTAGATAAATTTGATCCTAAATCCAATGAAGGTATTTTTCTTGGCTATTCTTCATCTAGCAAGGCCTTTAGGGTATATAATAGAAGGACCTTGAAGATAGAAGAATCTGTGCATATTATTTTTAATGAATTTGCTTTGAGTGATCATAGATTAAATGCAAAGGAATATCAGCAAGATTAGTGAACCTCCAACTCCACTCTAGCAAATCAACAAAAAAATTAAAGTTATATGCTACAAAACCAAGAGAAGAAGAAAAAGACTCCACCATATTGGACATTACACCACCTAGCTCACCTCAAAGGCCTTGGAAATTCATAGGAAATCACCCTAGAGAACTTATAATAGGAGATGCATCCAAATGGGTAACACACAATAATTTGAAAATTTTTTGCAATTACTCATCTTTTGTTTCTTTAATTGAGACTACGAATATTCAAAAGGCCTTGCAAGATGATAATTGAATTTTAGTTATGCAAGAGGAATTAAACCATTAGAATGTTATTAGCATTTGCTTGTACAAGAAACCTTAAACTTTACCAAAGGGATGTCAAAAGTGCTTTTCTTAATGGATATATTTTAGAAGATATCGATGTACAATAGCCACCAGGTTTCAATGACCCCCTAAATCTAAACCATGCTTTAAAGTTGCAAAAAGCCTTATATGGTTTGAGACAGGCACCTAGAGCCTAATATGAAAGACTTAGTAAGTTTTTAATCCAGAAAGGCTTTAAGAAAGGGACTATTGATACAACACTTTTTATACTTGAGAAGGGTAAAGATATTTTGCTTATACAAATTTACGTGGATAACATTGTTTTTGGCTTAACAAATGAGCAATTGTGCAAAAATTTCTCAAAGCTAGTGCAAAATGAATTTTAGATGTCTATAATGGGGGAGCTGACCTTTTTCCTTTGCCTGCAGGTTAAATAGTCATCTAAAGGTATTTTCTTATATCAAACTAAATAAATCATTGAATTATTAAAGAAATTTTAGTTTGATAAATGTAAACCTATAGGAACACCTATGAGTCTATCTTTGAAATTAGATAATGATTTAAATGGAAAGAGTGTAGATCCTACTCTATATAGAGATATGATAGATAGTTTATTATACTTAACTGCTAGTAGACCTAATATTATATTGAGTGTTTCTGTTTGTGCAAGATATCAAACTAATGCAAAGGAATCTCACCTATTAGCACTTAAAAGAATTTTTAGATATCTTGTAGAAGCTAAAAATTTAGGGCTTTGGTATCCTAAGTTAAATAGTTGTAGTCTATTAGGATATTCTATTGCAAATTATGTATGAAGTAAAATAGATAGGAAGAGCACAAGTGGTGCTTGTCAATTCATTAGACACTCATTGGTTTCATTGTCAAGTAAAAAGCAAAACTGTTTTGCTTTATCTACTACTAAAGTAGAATACATAGCTGCTAGAAGTTGCTATGCATAGATTCTTTGGATGAAAGAACAACTTTTAGACTATAGACTAAAGTTTGAGAAAATTCCAATACTTTGTGATAGCACAAGTGCCATAAATATGACCAAAAATCCTATAATGCATTCTAGGACCAAGCATATTTAGATTAGACACCACTTTTTGAGAGATCATATTCAAAAGGGAGATATTTCAATAGATTTTGTTTAAATAGATTTCCAATTAGCTGATATTTTTACTAAGCCTTTAGATAAAAAGAGATTTATATTCATTAAAAGAGAAATTGGGATGATGAACGCTAAAGAAATTAAACTAAACTAGACATTTTCAACTATTTGCTTTATATCTTTCAATTTTTGATTTGATTTGTTATGTTTGATTTTTTTTTTATGCAAAATCTAACTTAAGCATCAAAGTTTCTTAAGTTTGTTTTGCAGGTATATGAATTAAGAGTTTAAGGTTCAAGTCTAGATAACCAATTTTAGTTCATTCCTATATATAAACAGATTTTTGGACACTAAATCGAATCCAAAATCAATTTACAATTTTTTTAAGGATTAATTTGAGTACCTGAATCAATTCTTGCATCGATTCATAGCTCAAAAATTCAATCTCTAATTGATTCACGAACCAATCCAAAAATTTACTCACTAATTCAGGGGGAGCTATGAATCTTTAATCTGATTTTCATTTGCTTTATATGCTTACTTCTTTTTGATGTTTCAAAAGGGGGAGAAAAAGCATCAAGCTTCATTTTAGATGATATAAATGATATCCTCCTTCTAAAATTTTTTTACTTTGAACCTCATCTAAAATTATTTATCAACATCAAAAAGGGGGAAATTGTTAGCCCAGGTTACCTTAAATACATACTTTCCTTGATTTTAATGTTGAAAAATAATTTTATCTAACAATATGTTTTAGTGCTTTTGATTTTTTTTTGTAGGTTCAAAGAAAAGTTATTCAAGAGATCTAAAAATAGTTCTAGGAATTATTTTATTTCAATAGAATCTTTGGTAAATGAATTCAAATGAGATTTGTTCCAAATATTTTAGATAAACAATGAGGTAGACTCAAACCACTTGAAGAAAACAAAGTTTAAAATAATTTTTCACAAATACAGATATTATAAAACTATTTTTCACTTTATGAATTGATTCACATATTGATTCTTTGAAGAACTTGTGAAAAATGATATTTGAATTGATGTCTCAATCAATTCCTGAAGTAATGTTTTTAAAAATTCATTTTACCAAAGGTTGGGAAATTTTCCTGAATCGATGCAGTAATCAATTCAAGATCTGTCCATAACAAACTGAGATTCGATTACCACACTGATTCATTAGTTATAATCACTTTGAATCAATTCTATAATCGATTCACTAACTGAAAGTTAGTTATTCTATTATAGTCAGTTACATCAGTTATAAAAGCCCAACTGCTTTTAGTTTTCAACAAGTTTTTTTCATAGTTTTCTTCATTTTTCAAGTGCGAAAAATATCTAAGAAAAGGGCAAAACAAGATTTTTCCCTACCTCACCAAGTTTCTAAGATCTAATCAAGAGTTTTTGGATCAAAAGTCAATTGAATTCATCCTAGTTGTTTGAGATTTCATCTCAAACCTACAATATTGCATTTCTTAATCTTTCTTATCATTATTTTTCTATTTGAGATTTCTAGGAATTTAGAAATCTTGTTTAGGTTAACAAGAGCCTGTCATAATTCTTGTGTTTTGTTTAGGTTTAGAAGAGCCTATTTATAATTCTCGTAGGTTAGCAAGAAGCTTGTGTATTTTCTTATATTTTTTATGTAAACTGGCATTTTAGGAGCCTAATAAATCCTGATGTTTTCTTGTTAATTGAAGAGGTCTTTCGATTGAGAAAAATTAAGTGGAGTAAACTTAAATTGTGGTTTCAATTCAAGTTGAACTACTTTAAAAATTAGTGTCTCCAATTTCTTTTTTTGCGCCTATAACTAAAATCTTGCTACACAATCATTATTTCTATTATCATTACATTCACAGATTATTAGTTTGCCGCATATCTCAATAAAAGAGAATAAATTACTAACTTGTTAAATAGCTAAGAAGAATTTATATTAAATAAAGGTGTATATAAATTCCCTAATAGGAAAAAAGTAAGATCCAATTGTTTTCCATATTTTAACATTTTATTGGGACTATCATAGAGGATTATGATAAGAAGGCCTAAAGGTCTATTATGAAAAGTACAGTGAAAGTCTAACATAAATGTATATAGTGAAAGTACCAAACAATGCTATTTCTATCTTGAAAGTGTTAGTGTGTGTATGTTTATATATGTATGTATGCATGTAGGTAGGATAGGTAGGTATAATGAAAGTATGGTGAAGGAATCATAGTAGTATAATGAGAAGTATATTAAAGGTATCACAATTATACAATGAAATATACAGTGAAGATATAATAAATATTCCAATACTACCTATCTTATATCCATAAATATATAATATGCTACACGTATAGATATGTATTAATTATTACCTGACAAAATGAAAACAATATATGTTGTATCTATTTTCTTGTATAATTGATGATTTGTATGATTATTATGAACTGGGTGTGCTGGCATTGCTATAAATCCTAGCACTTAATATAGTTCAAGAAGCTATCCTTATATGATTATAGTGGATAGAATCCCTCGTTAGAATCAATACTAGAAAGAATATGTTACAAGTAGAATTGACAAATAGTAGTGTGTACGTACGTGTTATATTTCCTCGCATGGCCAAATGTTTTCCATCCTAAGGTTAGGAGATGAAACTTTCTCTTATTGAATGGTTGAACTCACTCCTCTTTTTATATTTTATAGACGTCAACCACCTTAGTTAATGTAGGGCTACCAACTGCCACCTAAGGGTTGCAACTTCAATATGGGAGGCATTTATACGATTAGTGATGCCATAGTGGTAACTTCGGCAACCGCATTTTCTTTTTAGACAGTTTTCGACTTTTGTTTTAATTTAAGAATTTTATTATTATTATTATTATTATTATTATTTTAAAGTTAAGTGTGCATGAATTTTTGATTTTTTTTTTGATTTCTTGAAAGATGAGTTTATTTATTAATTTATGGAACTTATTTGAATAAAGTGTTTTCAACTGGTTAAGTTTTAAGGTTATGAGCTCATGGTCCTTAGATTACCATTAGGTAAACCAAGCTAATCATATTTCCAAAAGTGGAGTTGTGACAGCCAGGATCTAGTCTTGATAAAGGAGTTCAAGAAGATGTTATTTACGAGAGACATGATGGTTTATATTATGTATTCATGATGTGGTGTTGGGGCCACACAACCAATTTTTGCAGTAAAATGTTGGAATCGGGCAACCTCTTTATTCCCACAAAAAACATGTATATTATGCTGTGAATAAGTTATGAGGATATGTCATGGATAAGCTTTGTATGTTATGCTATGGACAAACTATGTATGCTATGCTTTGGATAAACCATATATATGTTATATTATGGACAAGCTATGTATGTTATCCTATGGATTAGACATGTATCTTACAATATAGATAAGAGATGCACTACAAAAATTTACGATTTAGTGATAGAAAGTTCTGTCCCTAAAGAAATTAGCGATGGATTTTGATCCATTTTTAAAATTAGCGTCAGTAAATTTTAATGACGAAAATTTTCAATTCATCATAAAAATACAAAGGTATATCTATCGATAAATGGCGAATACAACAACCAATTATTTTTTTTATAAAGACAACTAGGTACATATATGATTCCATTCCTAAAATTAATTTTTTAATATAATACAAATAGTTTCATTGTTACTTTTGCCATTAAATCAGAAAATTTAAGTCATTTTGTCGCAATAGTGAAGATTTTAAACGAATCTGTGGCTAGCTGAGCATTTTTAGACCATTCGATTACTAAGTCCATTGTTAATTAGAAATATTTAATCCATTTTGTTGTTAAATCCACGCTAAATGGAAGTTTTTTAGGCCATTAGGTTGCTAATTGAAATTTTTTAGACCATTCCATCTCTAATTTGGAGATATGACTTGTATTTTGATTCTATTTGTTAGTCTAGATTAATCTACCTACATATTTTTCTTGATTTTAATGTTAAAAAAGAATTTTATCTGACAATATATTTTAGTGTCTTTGATTTGTTTTATAGGTTCAAAGGAAATTATTTAAGAGATTTGAGAATAGTTTTAGGACTTATTCTTATTTTGATAGGATCTTTTGTAGATGAATGCAAATTAGATTTGATTCAATTTTTGATAATGAAATAGATTCAAATCACTTGAAAGAAGCAAAGATCTTTCACAACTATAGATTTTACAAAACTAATTTTCACCTTATGAATTGATTCACGCATCAATTCATTGAAGAACTTGTGAAAATCATATTAGAATAGATTCATCAATCGATTTATGAAGTAAGGTTTTGAAAAATACTTTTAACTGAAGGTTGGGAATTTCGCCTGAATCGATTCAGTAATCGATTCAAGATCTAATCATAACAAACAATAGATTCATTAGTTGTAACCATTTTGAATTGATTCATGAATCAATTCACTAATTGAAAGTTAGTTATTCTTTTACAGTCAATTATAGTAGATATAAAAGCCCAACTACTTTCAATTTTCAACAAGTTTTCACAGTTTTCTTCATCTTTCAAGTGTGAAAATCTCTAAGAAAAGTGCTAAATAAGATTTCTCTCTACCTCATAGAATTTCTGAGGCAATTAAGAGATTTTAGATCAAAGCTCTATTAAATTCATCTTAGTTGTTTAAGATTTCATCTTAAACTTGCGCTATAATATTTTTTAATTTTTCTCATTTTTATTTTTCTATCTGAGATTTCTAGGGATTTAGAAATCTTGTCTAGGTTATCAAGAGTTATTCTAAGTCTTGTGTTTGCTCTTAGGTTAGCAAGAAGCCTATGTAATTTCTTATGTTTTTATTTTTGAGCTGGCCTTTCAGGAGCCCTTTCTCAATCCTGATTGTTTCTTAATAAAGTGGTCTTTAAGTTGAGGAAAGATCCACTAGAGTAGACTTGAATTGTGGTTTCAATTCAAGTTGAACCACTTTAAAAATCTATGTATTTAATCTCTTTTTTTGTTCCTATATCTAAAATCTTGCTACACAATTATTATTTCTACCATCTTTACATTCACTGATCATTTGTGTGCTGCACCTCTTAGTAAAAGACAATAAATCATTAAATTGTCAAAGAGATAAGATGAATTCATATTAACCAAAGGTGTATGTACATTTCCCTAAAGAAATAAGGGTAAGATCCATCTTTTTCCACATTCTATATTTTTTACTGTGGTTGTCAGTTGGTATTAGAGCATTGGCTCTTGATATACTTGTGTTTTTCTTGAAAAATATGGATTCTAACTATATTTTGTTGCCTGAATGTCCACCAATGCACAAATCTCTTAGTTTCAATGGGGAACACTATACCTATTGGAAGTAGAAGATGAAAGATTTCATTGAGACTATAGATGTGGATATGTGCGAATTGGTAGAGGAAGGCTATGAAGCCCTTAGGACAATAATCAACGGTGAAATAGAACTTAAACCTAAATCACTTTGGACTGAAAATGAAAGAAAGAAACATTTGCTTGTTGCTAAAGTGAAATGGATAATTTCAAATTCCCTATCGCCCAATGAATATGAAAGAGTCTTAAACTGTTATATTGCTAAGGAAATTTGGGGCATATTAGAGATTGCACACATAGGCATATCACAGGTTAAGGCTTCAAAGGTGCATGTTCTTGTATCACAATATGATATGCTTAAAATGGAGAAGGGTGAGTCAATTAAGGATTTAATTTGGAGATTCATAGCTATTATTAGCCATTTAACTTTGCTTGGTAGAAAGTTTGAAAATGTACATCTTGTTCATGAAATTTTAATATCCTTGATTAAAGAATGGTAGCTGAAGATTACTGCAATCAAAAAATTATTGAAGATGGGTATTTCTACAGTTCAAGAGCTCTTTGGCAATCTTGAAGTGTATGAGCTAGAATTAAAAAGATACAAAAAGAATAGGGATGACAAAAAGAAAAAGGCTCTAGCACTTAAAGCTACTAAATCAAATAAAGGAGAATTTGAAACTGATGTAGACACAATCAACAACGAAGATGTAGCATAACTAAGTAAAAAATTTCAGAGAATTTTAAGAGACAAGAAGAACAAAGAAAAGAGAAAAACAATAGCACAAAGAAAGAATAATGCCAAGACTGAGCAAGGGAATTCAATCAACACTATCCCTACTTGTTTTGAATGTAAAAAACCTAGCCATATCAAGCCAGATTGTCCAGTATACTTGAAGAAGTAACTATAGAATGAGAGAAAGAAGAAAAGATAATCTTACATGAAATCAAGTTTGGACACTTCTGCCAAAATCTGATCATCATAATGTAATAGGAACTCATTGGGTTTTTAGAAATAAACTTGATGAAAATGGAGTAATTATAATAAACAAAGCCAAGCTGGTAGCAAAAGGATATAGCCAAGAAGAAGGAATAGATTTTGATGAAACCTTTGCACTAGTAGCCAGATTAGAAGCCATTAGGATGTTGTTCGCATTTGTTTTTACAAGAAATTTTAAACTTTACCAAATGGATGTTAAAAGTGTTTTTTTAAATGGTTATATCTTACAAGATATCTATGTAAAATAGCCCTAGGTTTTGAAGACCTCTTAAATCCAAACCATGTTTTTAAGCTGCAACAAGCATTATATAGTCTGAAATAGGCACCTAGAGCTTAGTATGGCAGACTTAGTAAATTCTTAATCTAGAAAGGCTTTAAGAGAGGGACTATTGATGTAACACTTTTTATACTTGAGAAGGGTAAAGATATTTTGCTTGTACAAATCTATGTAGATGACATTGTTTTTGGCTCTACAAATAAGCAATTATGCAAAAATTTCTCAAAGTTAATGCAAAATGAATTTGAGATGTCCATGATGGGGGAGCTAACCTTTTTCCTTGGTTTGCATATTAAACAATCAACTAGAGGTATTTTCTTATGCTAATCTAAATATACTCTTAAATTGCTAAAGAAATTTCATTTTAATAAATGTGAACCTATAGGAACACCTATGAGTCCATCTTTGAAATTAGATAATCATTTGAATGGAAAAAGTGTAGATCCTACTCTATTTAGAGGTATGATAGGTAGTTTGTTACATTTAACTACTACTAGACCAGACATTATGTTGATTGTTTGTGTATGTGCAAGATATCAAACTAACCGAAAGGAATCACACCTATCAGTAATCAAAAAGATTTTCAAATAACTAGTAGGAACTAAACATTTAGAACTCTACTATCCCAAGTCTAATAGTTGCAATTTATTAGGATATTCTAATATGGATTATGCAAGGAGTAAAACAGATAGGAAGAGCACTAGTGGTGCTTGTCAATTTAATAGTCATTCATTAGTTTTATGGTCATGTAAAAAGCAAAACTGTGTTGCTTTATCTACTGCTGAGGTAGAATATATAGCTGTCGGAAGTTGCTGTGCCCGAATTCTCTAGATGAAATAACAAATTTCAGACTATAGACTAAAGTTTGAGAAAATTTCAATACTTTGTGACAACACAAGTGCCATAAATATTACCAAAAACCCTGTAATGCATTCTATGACTTAGCACATTCAGATTAGACACCATTTTTTGAGAGTTCACATTTAAAAGGAAGATATTTCAATAGATTTTGGTCAAACAGATTTTCAATTAACAGACATTTTTACAAAACTTTTAGATGAAAAGAGATTTATATTCATTAAAAGAAATATTGGAATGATGAACCCTGAAGAAATTGATTTAACTTAGAAATTTTCAACTATTTGCTTCATATCTTTTAAATTTTTATAATTGTTGTTATTATTATTTTTTGTTATAATTGATTTTTAAATGCAAAATCTAACTTAAGTATCAGAGTTTCTTATTGTAGGATTATGCTTTGAGCATTTATGGTAAGAAATTAATAGCAAAATTTAGCTTAGATTCTTGAATCGATTCACAGTTCAAAGATTTGAATTTGTAATCGATTCTAGAACCAATTCAAAGAATTTTTCATTGTTTCTATATAATTCAAAATCGATTCGAACCAAAATTTAGTCATTAATTCAAGGGGAGCTATGAATTTTTAATTCAATTTTATTCTGCATTTTATTGCTCTATTCTTATTTCTTTTCGATGTTTCAAAAGGGGGAGAAAAAGCATAAAACTTCATTTTAGATGACCTCTCCTTTCAATTTTTTTTTTTGCTAATGTTGAACTTCATCTAAAGTTGTTTGTTAAAATAAAAAAAGGGGAGATTATTAGCCTAGGTTAATCTAACTACATATTTCCTTTGTTTTAATGTTGAAAAACAATTTTATTTGATGATATGTTTTAGTGCTTTTGATTTGTTTTACAGGTACAAAGGAAATGATTCAAGAGATTTGAGAATAGTTTTAGGACTTATTTTTATTTTGATAGGATCTTTCGTAGATAAATTCAAATGAGATTTGATTCAATTTTTTAATAATGAGGTAGATTCAAACCGCTTGAAGGAAACAAAGATCTTTCACAAGTACAGATTTTATAAAACTAATTTTCACCTTATGAATCGATTCACATATTGATTCATTGAAGAACTTATAAAAGTCATTTTAGAATCAATTCATCAATCGGTTTGTGAAGTAAGGTTTTGAACTATACTTTTAACCGAAGGTTGGAAATTTTGCCTAAATTGATTTAGTAATCAATTCAAGATCTTATTATAACAGACTTATATTCGATTACTAAATAGATTCATTAGTTGTAATTACTTTGAATCGATTTAAGAATCCATTCACTAATTGAAAGTTAATTATTTTATTACAATCAGTTACAGTAGTTATAAAAGCCCAACTACTTTTAGTTTTCAACAAGTTTTCACAGTTTTCTTTATCCCTTAAGTGCAAAAATCTCTGAGAAAAGTGCTAAACAAGATTTCTCTCTCACTCACAGAATTTCTAAGATCTAATCAAGAGATTTTGGATCAAAACTCTATTCAGTTGATCCTAGTTGTTTAAGATTAATTTCATCTCAAACTTGCGGTATTGTATTTCTTAATTTTTCTCATCTTTAGTTTTCTATCTGAGATTTCTAGGGATTTAGAAATCTTGTCTAGGTTAGCAAGAGCTTCTAAGTCTCATGTTTGTTTTTAGGTTAGCAAGAAGCCTGTGTAATTTCTTATATTTTTATTTTTGAACTGATCTTTCAGGAGCACTTTTTCAATCCTAGTTGTTTCTTAATAAAGTAATCTTTTGGTTGAGGAAAGATCCTGTAGAGTAGACTTGAATTGTGGTCTCAATTTAAGTTAAACCACTTTAAAAATATGTGTTTTTAATCTATTTTTCTACTCCTATATCTAAAATCTTGGTACACAATTATTATTTCTACCATCTTCACATTCACTGATCATTTGTCTGCTGCGCCTCTCAATAAAAGACAATAAATCATTAATTTGTCAAAGAGATAAGAAGAATTCATATTAGATAAAGGTGTATGTACATTCCCCTAAAGGAATAAGGGCAAAATTCATGTTTTTTCGCATTTTATATTTTTTACTAGACCGTCACTATTTATTACTACCCATTGCATTTAACCCACAAAAAAGATTATAACTTGCAAACAAAATACGTACAACCATCACATATTTTGAAATTTAATTTTTATATATCTACTGAAAACAAATCAAATAGTTATCCAAAATTTATAAAATACACCATGAGTTTTAATGTGAAATTGCACATGGTATAATCTTAAATTTACTCAAACCTATTATCCTCATCTGTCGTCGCCTTTCCATAGTTCTAATTAGGTTGTGATGACAACTGTTGCTGGTTCAGAAAGTCTTGGATGTCTGAGACCCCATCCTGGTGAACAAAGCCTGCAAGTGTTGGTTATATGGTTAATTTGTTTCGGTTGGATGGTGAGCTGCTCTTTTTGGGTTCAAATTTCATGTTTATGGGAAGCGAGCTCTTCTCTCGCATGTACCAACTCCTATTGCATCTCCTGGTATTTTGGCTATGATGACGAGGTTGCAGTACTAGTGGAGCCATTGGTGATAGAAGGGGCCTTTAAACCCATCCCATAAGCATGACCTTTCCCATCCCATAGAGACTACCTTTCTTTCTTCCTGCAGCCGCTTCTAGCCAGATGGCCATCTCGTCTAGTTGGCCACTCCCGCCTTCGCCAGTTGTTGAAGATTAAGATATTTCTTCCACGATCATACTGTTGCCGGCCTACAAGTGAACATATTATGTTAGAGAATAACTAAAACAAATATGATGGCAATAACTAAATTACAATCAATTGCAAATGTCTTTTCCGCCCTGTCTTCAATTCATTTGTTCCTTTCTTCATGTGGCTATGCTTGAGTAGCTCACCACAATTTGGAGGGCACCCAGTGATGCTATCTGCATTTTAATAGCAAGACCACTTGAGCTAATTCAATAAAAAGAACGAGGAGATCTAGAAAACAAAATTTTAAATTACTCATCAATTTTCTCTTATGTCTAGACATCAAAACAGACCCAGCAGTGTGCAAAACCCCACTTCTAGAAAGAAGCAACGATTTTTTTGATTTTTTTTTTATGATCTCCTACTTCTTGTAGTCCTCCTTGCTCCATTCATCCAATAGCCACTTGAACACTGCATCAAGCATCCAATTAGGCTTATTTGGTACAAGCTTTCTGGTATGGTCTATTATGCCGTTGTATTTGCAGTTGACCTTTTGTTCATAGTTCCTTTTGATTTGAAAATTCAACTCAGGCTTCTCCTTTCAAACGGCGTACAATCAATCATTCCAAAGCATGTTGTTATGTGTTCAAGTGATCAAAATTATTTTTTAGAGCTAAATGAAGTATATTGCTAAAATATTCACCTAGCAAGAGGCAAATCAATGACCCTGCATTGTATTCGAACAGGCTTTACAAGTGGGCAATACCTCATCGAACTTTGCTCGCAGACACCTACCAGTGTTCCTAATCAGGCTACTAGGGTGTGCAACAATTAAAGTACAAAACGAAAATTGAAAATCATAACCAAGTGAATTTGAGCAAATATTAGTATTATATAATGTAAAAATTTAGCAAAATAGGTAAATACTTACTATTTATTTTTAGGTGAACCCACTTACTTTACAAATAATAATATAATACATATATATATTAACTATATGTATATGCATAAATAATTATATAAATATCTATATATATATTATATCAAAAAAATATAAATAAATTAATTATAAACTATTTAAATAAGTAATTTTAATATATATTTACTTTAAATATGACATTTTTATAACACAATAATGATTACATATAAGTACATTAATTTTCATTTCTTTGGTATTTATGAAAACATGACTTTATTTTACTAATAATAAAGTATTTATTCATCCACCAGGGAAAGTGAGTCATGAAGTACAAAACGCTCTATATTTGGAGGAATTTAAGACATATGACCCGAATCACTCCTAATCATATAACTCACCCATTTTGCAGATTCATGTATAGCATCATTGCATTCCCTAGGGCTCCAAAGCAATTTAACATTATTAAAAGATGAAAATAGCTTTTTTACTGAATCAAAGATTGAAATCACTCATCAAGGACATTCAGAAATTCCCAATAAAGCATCTACGACAACCTTGCAATTACTTTCAATCTGAATATCTTGACCTTGGAAATTTTATGAAAGTTGGAAGGCTTTATAAATTGATAATAATTCTATTGTAATAGCTGATGAACACTCAAAATTATCATACCATAGCCCAATAACTTCTCCCTCAGCATTTGAACCTATTATTGCCACAGAAGCAAAACCCTAGGTCCAACCAGCATCTACATTAAACTTAAGGGTGTTATAAGGGGTGACCTCTAATGCTTATGGCCTAAAATAGCATCAAATATTGGACCCTCCAGAGGGCCTAAGTTCAACATTTCATTCCTTACCCTCTCCCTTCCTTCACAAACTTCATCTTCAGTTTTCCACTAGAGGCGATCGATAGATTCCCCATCCCTTCAGTGTCCTTCATGAACCACATTGTTTCGTAATTCCCAAGTTCTTTTCAATGATATAGCTATAAAAACAATGGTTTCCCTCCTCAACTCAGTATCTTTGGCCCAATACAATCTTGGATCTCCATAAATCACAACTTTTAGAAACTTTAATGTTGAACTCAAGTTCAATATAGTGATGTTGATATTTCGAAATCAAAACAAAAGATGCCACATGACTTTGGAACTCTCAAGAAGATAAATTTGTATTTCCAAGGCCAAATTGCATACAGGGCACAATGAATTTCCAACTTCAGCCAGTGATCACATTCTAGACATTAAAGGCAATACTCTGATTGCTACCCTCCATCAAATTATTTGATACCTTTGATGAACATTAGCATTCCGTAAACGTGACCACATTCTGGAATTTTGAGATGATGCTGTTGAATGCCCCTATTGATTTTGATGATTTTGTGTTTGTTGTGAATGTATGCCTTGAATTAAGACTTTTATAAGCTACTTTTGTTATGATGCTCTAGAGGAATTTGAGGTCCAAACCAAGAAATCATTTTTTCCAGCGATTATATGTGACTGTAGAATATAATCAGCATCCTCTAATATGATTAGCCTTGAATTAAAGATTGTTTCCATGACTTTTGATTTGAATCAATTAACTTTAGAACCTTTAAATTATAATTCACCATTAAGCTTCTTCAAATTTAGGTACAAAACCTTCACAATAAGAGACCCATTTATCACTAAATGCCTTATTTGATGTACCGGACCCTCTAATCCAACAACAGTTTTCCTTAATTAATTGCTTGCGTTCCTAAATCCCATGCCATGCCCAAGAACCTTCAGAATAATCAACATTCAAAAACAGTTGATTTCTAAAGTATTTGACTTTCAACCATTATACCTATGTAGCTTCCTTATCTATCAATAGCTTCCATGTGAGTTTTGCTAACAAGGCCTTATTTTATGTTAAGATAAAAGATAAAAGCAAAACCACCCCTGTTTTAGGTTGACAGAGAAAATAACATACTTTGGGGTAGTAGTACCTATTGTTTTCCTCTTTTGCCCTCCACCACAACCTCCTACAAAGAGAACCTAATTCAAAACATACTTCCAATGACACTTTCAATGCAGGCATTGTATAATTAGGAACTTGTTGAAATATTGATTTGATCATTGAAAATCTGTAGCCTAAGAAAGTGCACTTTTTATCTAACTTGATAAACAACCTTGAACTTTGTCAATTAAAAATTGAAAATCCCTAGCCGTAGTTCTAGAAAGGAAAAGAGGAATGTCTAGATACTTAGAATCATTCTTAAGTGCCATAATCTACATAAACTCCCTCAAACATATTCGACCCTTCAAACATTTTTAGAGAAAAAAACACCTCATTTTTCCTTGTTTATCATAGGGTATGACCAAATTTCATAAATGTTTAAAACTTTGCACAATTATATCACTTTAATCACATTAGCTCTAAGAAAAATAATAATATCATCCGCAATGATCAAACGGGATATAAGAGGGCCTTCTCTAGACAATTTAACTCCATGAATAAACCTATCTTGTTTAGCTTTCAAAAATAAGTGAGACAAACGTCTTAGTATAATATGAATAAGTAAGGTGAAAGAGGTTCACCTTGCCTTAAGCCTTATTGAGGATAAAAAATTCATGAAGGACTTCCATTAATAAACACCTTAAAAGAAATAGTGGTTATGCAGTATTCAATCCATCTCATGAAGGTGGGACTAAAGCTAAATAACTCCATAACCTTCAAAATGAACCTCCATTCCACCTGATCATATGCCTTTTGCATATCATGTTTCAAGCCTATCAAACCCCTATGGCTTCTCTTTCTAGAAATGTATGAACCATGTTCTAAGCTAGTAATATGATTTTAGCTATCCACCTTCCCAGATACAAATGTTGACTACATTGATGCATTTAGCATCCTTAACACTTTTCTCATATAATTGGAAATTATTTTAGAAATAAGTTGTCACGTCCCAATTCATGACACATGACTAGCATAGAAAGTCACCTATAAGTAACTCTCTACAAGCCTAACCATGCAGTAAAACTCTTAAAGGTTATAAGTAAAACTCTTGAGGGTTATAAGAATCCATGTGGAGAAAGATTAGACAAATACAAAACATGTAGGACATGAAGATAAGCTTAAACAATACTAACACATTTATCGAAATATTTTATCAAATTTCTAGAAAAAATCCAGTAGAGTTTTCCTTGTTTTTTAGACCTTGGGCACTAGGCCAACACAACAACTGAGGGATATATCCCCTATTCACAACTTGTACAGCTAAACAGAATATAACAGAAGCCTAGATGCCATAATATACATAATCTAAGGGTGGCAACCAGACACAAATAAATAGATGATTTGACTCTACCAACTATCAAAATATAACCATCAATATGCATTCATGCTTTGCAAAGGAAGTCTACCCAATAAAGGAGAAAACTCAAATCCAGATGGATGTGGGTGAACAGTAGGTGTGGCCTCAGGCTCTGAAAAGAGAAAAGAAAACATATTGAGTTTTTCAGAAACCCAGTGAGCAAATAAACATCCAGGAAACCAATGGTTTGTTTACAAATCATGTTGAAATGCAATTTAGTAAAACATTCATATACATAGATATAAATATCAGTTTGTAAATATCTTACCAAATTTAAAAGCTTCAATTCATTGAGGAAAAAAAAACAACTTCAATAAGTATACCAGTTATCAAGTCAAAATAAGAAATAAGTGCAACATTTGTCAAAATAATCATTAAACTGTATGACAAAGAAATCACTAAAATCTTTCCTCTATCTTAAATAATTGAATGATAGGAAAATTTCAAAATTTTCAATATATGAGAGGAATCCAATGGGTAATTCCTAAAGGCAACCTTACATAATAGATATCAATCATCATCATTCACCTTATTCTTCCAATAGCTATTCTCCCCTTAGTCCTCCAACAGATATAATTCTATTCATAAGTGCACTTGAAGGTTTTTCCAAAGGAATTTCTGAAGGATCCATGAAAAAGAATGCAATATGAAACCAAGAAGGAGATATCCATTCTTTAAACAAAATTCATTTGCAAATCAATCAATATCAATATCAACATTTCATCATTTGCCATTTTAATTATATTTTCACATGGCTTGAAGTAATTCAGTTCAAACATATAAAACAAATTGGCTTTCAGATAATACAATAGTGCTAGTCTCACAGGAGTAAGCTTTCAGTACCAAAATCATACAATTTTAATTTATCATATCCAAAACATAAAATTTCAAATGTGAAACATCCATAGGAATTCATCTAGTTTCAAAATTTCCATATAATATAAATTTAAACTCAACTATCTCAAAACCATATTTTTTTTTACAATTCTAAATTTTAAAAAGAAGAATGAATTATCCACTCACCTTAGTTAAGTCTTTGGGAAAACAAATTTTTAGGTGGAAGACCCAATACAATAAATAGATCCCAAGAAGTGTATTAAGCCACCAAATAGGGAATTAGTGTTCAATCTAGAAATAGTGCATCACTTAACATGAATTGGTCTTTAAAATAATTTAGGACCTCCTATTAAACTAATCTCATCCTAAGCTCACACTAGCCCAATAACACTTAGGGTTTCCAATTTGAAGGTCAAAAACAAGAATACATACCAAGGGTTCTTCAATCGATTTGAAATTGAGCACAATTTCTCTATATGTTAGTGGAAATTCCCCCAATTAGCTATTCATCTAGGCAAGTTCAAGATTTCACGATTTGGTGGTTACAGTTCCATGATCATTTATGTCTAAAAATTTAAGAAAAATTTTACATAGCATGGAACTAATGCTATAAGAAGATTCACCAATCAATAATGTAAAGGTGGATAGCTCAGATTGAGCCAAGTCATCGTCATCGGCAATGGAATGAAGGAGCTTGAGATAGGGCAACACTGTAAGCATCAAAGGTCCAGCTGCTATCGTGGTTGGCTCAATAGTTCCAAACTGCTAGCAACAATGGAAAGTAGCATGGATAGTTATAGCTTTTGTCGAAAGACAGAAATCGAAGTAGAAAAGCTACTATTTTGTTGGCACCAGTGTTTCTCTATTAATGTTGGGTGAAAGGCGCTACTCAGGCTCAATCGGCAAAGGTTGGACGCTGTGGCATGGCATTGAATAGTGAAGACCCATAGTACTTTCTTGGCTAGATGAGTTGCAAAAGTGAAGTTGATGAAAGGCAGAAATAGGTTGATCTGGAGGCTCTTTAGCAATGCACCAGAGAACAGAAGAAGCAACAGCTAGAGATGGTGGAAGCCAAAAAAGAAAGGGATGAGTAATGATCAAAGAAAAAGAAAGAGAAAACAAAGAACAAAAGTAGAGCCATTCAGGAGAAGAAACAAGAAAGAAAAAAATGGCATAGGCTTAGGTCAAGACCAGAGAAAAAGAAGAAAATAAAGAAAAAGAAAAGAAGAAAAAAAATAAAAAGGGAAAAGAAAAAGGGAAAATTACCTTTTAACTACAAAATAAAATTAAAATACTTACTTTAATACACTTACTTACATTATTTCTGATTGGAACAAAATATATTAGACTATAAATTATATACATTTAACCTATAAGTTCACAAATTTACTACTAACTTAATTTATTTATTAAAAGGTTACAAATTCTCCCTTTTAAAAAGAATTTGCACTTGAATTCTAGAAGTAGAGTTGTATAGGATAAAAATGAAATATTTGATTAATTATTGAAAAAAAGGCTCCAATGATGTTAGAATGGAAGGTTCATAATGATAAGCTATTTGAAAAGATAAGGATATTTGTCCTTCATAATTGTATCGAGTTCCCAAGTTGGTCTCTTTTTTTCCCATGGTTTTCCCATAGGACTTTCACATAGGGATATTTCTTTGAGTGAATTTTTCTAATTTGCCGGTCAACAATAGTTACAGGACACTCTTCATAGGTCAAATGACTATCCAATTCAATTGGGATTTGTGGAAGGATGTGAGATGGATCTAGGACGTAATTTTTCAACATGGACACATGAAAAACAGGATGGATGCTCTCTAATTCTAGAGGTAGATTTATCTTATAAGCCACAGTGCCTATTCTCTTCATTGTGGGAAACCTATACACTGAGAACTTAGCTTTCCCTTCTTACCAAATGTCATCACTCCTTTCATAGGTGATATTTTCAAAAACACGTAGTCACCCACTTGCCATTCCAAATCCCTTATTCTTTTGTCGGCATAAGACTTTTGATAGCTCTAAGCAGTTATTAATTTTTCTCTAATAATCTTGACTTTCTCATTTACATCTTGAACCAAATTTGGGCCTAACAACTTTGTCTCACCTACCTCAAACCATCCAATGGGAAATCTACATTTTCTTCCATACAATGCTTCAAAAAGAGCCATTTGAATTGAAGAATGATAACTGTTGTTATAGGCAAATTTAATCAAAGACAAATATCACTCCTAGCTACCCTCAAATTCCAACACATAAGTTCAAAGCATGTCTTCTAGAACTTGAATTATTCTCTCAGATTGTCCATATGTGGGTGGAAGGTTGTGCTAATATAGAGCTATGAACCTAAGGCCTTTTGAAAGGATCTCCAATATCATGCAGTGAATTGGATACCTCGATCAGATATAATTGATAATGGAACTCCATGAAGAGACACGATCTGATCTAGGTACAATTAGGCATACTGGGAAGCAAAATAAATAGTCTTCACTAGAAGAAAATAGGCACTCTTTGTCAAACGATCAATAATTAGCCATATAAAGTGATAACCCTTTGGAGTTCTTAGCAATCCAATAAGAAAGTCCATGGTAACTTTTTCCCATTTCCACTCAGGAATCTCCAAATTCTGGTGTAGGCCTACAAGTCTTTGGTGTTTAGCTTTAACTTGCTAGCATATAAGACAGCAGGAAACAAAATCCGCTATGTCATGTTTCATCCCTTCCCACCAATAACTTGTCTTCAAATCTTGATACATCTTGGTGCTACTAGGATGCATAGCATAAGATGAAGAGTGGATTGTATACATAAGTTCTTGTTTCAATTTATCAACATTAGGCACCCATATCTCACCATGATAAGTTAAGACTCCTCATTCAATTTTTTCTAAACCTGACTTTGATTCCTTTTTCATTTTTTCAAGCAACCTGCATACATTCACATCCTCAGCCTATGCGGCCATAATTTGATCAACAAGTGGAAACTGTACTTGCACATGTGCCATAAGTATCCCAGGTTTTAATATTTGTAGTTGGATTCCATGAGCTTTCACCTTGTGTAACTCTCGAATGATTGGTTTCCTTCTTACATCAATGTAAATGAAAGTCCCTCCAAATTTCCTACTCAATGCATTAACTACCACATTAGCCTTGCCTAGATGATATAAGATAGAGCAATTATAGTCCTTTACAAGTTCCATCCAGTGATGTTGTCTTAGGTTCAGGTCTTTCTGCTCAAAGATATACTTCAAACTCTTATGATCAATGTAAATCTCATAAGTCTCTCCATAAGAATAATGGCACTAAATCTTCAATGCACACACCACCATAGCCATCTCCAAATCATAGGTAAGGAAATTCTGATCATGCTTCTTGAGTTGCCACAATGCATAGGCTAAAACTTTGTCATGTTACATTAAAACACATCCAAGACTAATCCTGGAGGCATCATAATAAATGGTATAGATGTCACCACTCGTAGGTAACCAGTGCTATGGTCAAACACTCATTGAGTCGCTAAAAGCTTACTTCACATGAATTAGACCATACAAATTTGGCATGTTTTTTAGTCAACTTAGTTAAAAGGCTGAAATCTATAAGAAATTCTTCACAAAAGGGCGATAATATCCAACCAAACCCAAAAAGCTACAAACTTCAGTCAATGAGCTTGGTCTAGGCTAATTTTGAACTACTTCCACTTTCTTGGGAAATACATTGATACCTTTTTTGGAAACAATGTGTCCTAGATAAGTCACACTAGACAACCAAGACTCACTTTGAAAATTTGACATACAATTGATGTTCTTTAAGAGTTTGTAAAACTATCCTAAGATGTTGTTCATGTGCTTAGTCATTGCAAGAACACACCAAGATATCATCAATAAGAATGATTACAAATTGACCAAGGAAAGGTTGCAAAACCCTGTTCATCAGATCCATGAAAGTTGTAAGAGCATTAGTCTATCCAAAAGACATTACCAAAAATTCATAGTGATTATATCAAGTACAAAAGGTAGTTTTTGGAATGTCTTCCTTCTAGATTTGCAACTGATGATAGCCTAAATACAAATCAATCTTAGAAAAGTATTGGACACCTTGAAGT
>JANHAO010003650.1:0-25758 GCA_026873985.1 Saraca asoca | reverse complement strand
GGAGCCTTGTGCGTTGGACTATTTAATACTAAATTATGTTAAAATTGCATCAAAATCAGTATGGTTTCCTAGACTTAGTTTTTTTTTAAGCCTTTTTTTTTATTTTGTGTGAATTTTAACTAATTTGTATTTTTAAGTAAATTAAAAACAATTCATTCATTTTTAGTATGTTTACAAAAAGTATTTCTTGTGGTCTACAAGAATTTTGATCTTGTAATATACATTTAAGCACATATTTTAAACTTATTCCTCATTTCTTAAGCCTATTGTGCAAGACCTTTAAATACAAGATAAAACTTGGCTAAGTTTATTATTATTATTTTTTTTTTAGGAAGAAAGAAAGAAAACAAGAAAAACACTGTACAGACACATTAAGAGGAAGTTTGATTAACTAAAAAAACTTATGTATAAAATATAATTTTTTGAAAAGTAATATATAAATGTTATTTAATTGATCATTAATTAGTAAAATAGAGAAAATAGTATTCTTGAGAAGTTTTATTTTTTATAAAATATGAAAAATTATTTGTCTATACTTTCCTAAATAAAAGGAATTTCTTATTGAAAGTTTTAATTTCTATTGTTAAAATAAAATAATTTTGAGTGTTTTTGAGAAGTTCAGAAAAAAATTATTTTATAAAAAATTTAATTTCTCATAAAAAATTATTTTTTTATATGAACCAAACAACCTATAATTTTATAATCCATATTCAACAAATTTCACAGAATTAATCAATCATGGGTTACATAACTTTTAAAAAATTAGATTTCATTATATAGTTTACACACTTTATTAAAAATGGTGGTATTTTGGTTTATCGTGAAGTGAAATTTATTGATACGAAGGAACAACTAGATTGTATTGTCCCTACTCTACTCGTAGTCGTCATTGATGCCCCTCAATATTCAACTATTGAATACAATAACCGGAGAAAAATATGATTGAACCTACGGAATCCTAATTCCAAATCTTATCCGAAGCACAGAAAAAAATGATAACTAAAAGTGAAAGCAAAAGCAACTTGAGCCCATAAATTAGACAAACTTCACCATTATACGGGATGTTGAATTATAATATACCAAGATAAATGAGGAGTTTGAGCAGCGTGCACGTGGGTTTTGACCAGAAAAGTCCCGGGCCATTTTATAACAGTCTACTTTGACTCTGGGCTTTTTTTTTTGCACTTTGTAATGAAAAAAATTGTAATGCAGAAGACTAATAAAACCGGTGACTATAATCAAATACAATTCAGACAAAATGACTGCGGAAGCGGAAAAGAGACATGGATTGTGCTGGAGAGAAGGAAAACTTCGTGTTGAGAAAATAAAAAGAAACAGTAGCTTTTGAAAAATATCTGTGTGAAAAAGAAGTATATAATAATGGAAGAGACGTGTTCAAGTAAGGAAGAGCCCATAATTCTTACTTTGTGGCGTGCAAATGCAAACTCCAACACGACGCCATGTGTTGGTGACGTGGAATGGGACCCACCCTATCCATATTGTCTGGTGGCTTTGCTTCGGTCAAAAACCCTATACTCATTCCCACTTCCGCTCTTTCTCGATGGCCCAAGCCCATACCCTAATTTTTTAATACTAAAAAAACATGGCCCACATCCACATTCTACTACATGGCCATGGCCATGGCCATGGATGTAGCATCATATCATGCACATGAATACATGATACAGAAGAAGAAGAAGGAGAAGGAGCAGCCGACAGCATCATGGCCCATGGGGTCATAGTCATGGATAAGTCAGAATATTGCAACCTCATTCATCATGACTCATCAGCCACCAACTGCAAAGTTGTGTGTCCCCTTGTATTTGACAAATAATGCTATGGGCATGGCATGGCATGGCAATTGGCAAAATCATCCTTCCAATACATAGCATTATCTTCAGTTATGGTTAACTAATTTGTTCCAAAAGTTTATATCCAATAAAATTTTTTAGACTATTTAGTACTTGACCTAATTGTGATCAAATTCTAATCAAATTATTAATGTGAATTGTTAAATTGGTTTAATTGTTATCAACTAGTTATCTAATCAAGTTAGCCTTTAATTTGTCAATTTTCAATTTTTTCAGAGGGTGTCTCATGTTATTTTGATTTAAGGAAAATATTTTTAATTTTATCATATTATTAAAAATCTTAATATTCTTATCTATTATATTTTAATAAATTATTTATATTATCTTTTTTAAACAAATATTCTTCTTTTAAATTGATATTATTTTTTTCTATATAAAGCATTCTTTCCGTCATACATCACAACAAAATATTGAAATACATAAAATTATAATAAATGTCATTGTTTAGACTAATTTTAGGTGTGAATTTGTTTATGTGGCATAAGGGAGGTTTGACATAAACAAAAAACAGTGCAATATTATGAAAAAAATACTCAGTGTTAATAATTTTGTCAAATAAATTTATAACATATGCATCCGAAAATTATATTAAAAGAAATTAAATTTGTGAAATGTGTTATTAAGAAATTCAATTAAATAATGATCAAAATTTTGTTTCCGTCATTTAGTAGGATGAAAATAGTAGCGTAGTCTCATATCATATCATATCATAGGTGGATATAATTAATTGTGAAATTATAGATTTGTAATGATGTTATCAACTTTAAAAGAATACTCAAAACAAAAATAAATATGCCTATAGATAAGTATCACCAATTTGGCGGTGGCTGCAGGCATCAGTGAACATTGTTTTTTTTTGTTTTATTGGATACATAGATATTATTATATGGAATTCATTAGTAAACTCAAGTATTCTTGTGTGCACAGTATCAAATTGTAAATATATTGGTTAAGAAAAAAAGTTAATTTAAATTAAGGGTATTTGTTTGTGTTTTTGTTTTTTATTTTTAAAAATAATTTTGTAAAATAAGATTTAAAGTAGTTTAAAAAAAGTGATTGATAAAGCTATTCTTAAAATAATTTTAATTATAATAATGTCTCTATTCTTCTTATTTTTTGAATTGCTTTGCAGACAGAAAAAAAAATTTTCAAAATTATTTATGTGTTTAAAACACACATTTCTAATTACAATTTTAAAAACTTATTACGGTACACTTATCTAAACAAATTTATTTGATTTTGAAGACATAAAAACACAACTGTTTTTAACAAAGAGCAATCCAATGGACTCTCAGGGAAATAATAATTTAGTAAATAAGGAAAAGCTCACTTTAATTTAATAGCTTGTTCCAGTGAAAAAAAAATAATACACTCTAAAAAATAATAAAAAATAGAATGTTAACATTCAATTTTTTTTGTCCAAAGCATAAAAATATTAGTGTCGGTTACAACACCCATTTGCAGTTATCTAATGGTAATGATATGATATATTATTCAATATTCATAGAAGATATCTTAGACGCATCAGTGTGTGGATGAAAATAAGTTATATATATATATGATCATCAATTAAATTATAATATCGTTGAAAATATGAGGATATTATTGAAAATTATTTAATTTGTACTATGTACGGTGATTAAATATATGGACGAACCTCGTTTATTCTCTTGTCTTTTTTGACAATGACATTTTTCTCATAATAATAAAAATAATAATATCAATTGCAAGACAATTATTTTGAAGGGGCACAAATAGAAAGATTGGACAGAATGTAAGAAGACCTCACTCAAAATAAAATATGTAGAAATATATTCTTTGCTTCTGTGGTGATATACATTGCTCTTAATGTTGCAGATTTAATTTTGACAGAGTAATGGTGTACTAGATTTTTAAACACTAACAATATATTTGGTAATCAGTTATTATATGATTATAGTTTTTTTTATTAAAATAAAAGCAAGGAGTCATTTTCCAATTCTATCAACAATAATATAAGATCATAGTTTATGCAAATTTGATAACTAGTGGTTTTGTTCCTAATCTTTTGAAAAATAATATTGAAATAATAAAGTTAGCCTAAACTTTATGCGATTATTTTTATAAATTAATCCATACTAGAAAGTGGTGCTAGCAAATGAAAAAAAAATAAAATATTTGAAGGTGATTAAGCCTAAAATGGCAGCTTTGTTGTTTCCAAATCATATGACGTAAATTCCTCACATTATTTTTTCTTCCAAACATATTGTTATTTAGCTAAACCCCTAATTAAATTATTAAATTATAACTTTTGTCCAATTTAAATGTTTATATTCAATCATTTACCTAATTCGTTAGGTCAGTGATTCCCTCAAAAGCTCAAGTGTCCTAATTGTTGCCATAGTCATCATAGAGTATTTTTCAAATTTTAAAATTTCCACTAAAATGTAAATTTTATTTTAAAATCATTTTTGGACCAAGCTTGAATTAAAAAATTGAAACTGTGGGTTCAGTAAGGTGGGCTTGGACCGGTGGTAAGAGTCAATTAGTTATTCCAATAAGAAACACGTCTTCTCCGTGTAGCGTGACGTAAGTGCTGACGTGGAACGCAATGTCATCAACAGTAATTACACATGAGCCGCCCGTCCAATCGAGCTGTCGGTGTGGTAGTTGATGAGATTATTGGGCCCCACAATTCTGTGAAACGCGAATATACTGTACGGTGAGCCAATGCCTTCCCAGTTCCCATGCAGGTTTGAACTCTCATGCAAAGTTGCAAGTAATTTTTTGAGATAAATATCTTCAACTTCTTATTAGTTATAAAGAGAGAAATATACATTCCATTTGCGTAGAAATTCATCACTTTTATTAAAAAAAAGTAATTTTGCAGGGAAATATTCAAGTTGTTAGGATTAAAAGATTAAGTATTTTTAATTATTGAAGTGTTATTTTTATATTTCAAAACAAATAAAAAGAGTTGGACAAATCTTAAACAAATGACAAATTCTATGATAAAAATGAAAATTTTTATAATTAATTCTTCGTATAAATATGAATTTATAATTAAGTTTTTATATTTTTAAATCATAAAATGAAATGTTATTTTGCCTATAATATTAAATATAATTAATAGGTAAAAAAGGACGATTTTTAGGAGAATGTGCTTGAAGAGACTAGTTAATTATAGCATTGGAGAAATTCTTTTATGATAAGATGGAGGAATCTAGACCTAATAGCTTTTCTAAAGGCGTGTTAGAGTTGATACAATTAATGATTACAAATTAATATCATAGCTTTTTTTTTTTATGAAGACGATTCTTTTCTGTTGCTCAAGTCCAAAAGATGTCACATTGTAGGCTCGATTGACCTTTCACCAACGAAACTTGCAATGCACACGAATATTAGTGACGACAAATCGAGAATTCAAGGCCCTAGGGTTCGAAATAAAAACTAGACTATTCTTCTTAATCGATATAGATCAGATATTGATTTTTTATTCTTTTGTCATTAATCAACTTATTATGATTGAAGTGTTAATGATGAAGTGTTCGAAAATATCTTTATTATGAAGCTAAGAAAAGTCTTAAATTAATCAATTAGAGATTTGACAAAATCATTTAACTAAATGATATTTTATTATAAATATGAAAAATAAAATTAAGATTATAAATTATTCCAGACCAGTGAACGTTATTGAAATGAATTGCAAGATACAACTTAATTTAAAATTCATTAATATATTGAATATAAAAAACATGATCAATTTTGATTAAATACATTAAATTCTTATTTCTTAATCTCACAACTAAATCTCTTATACGGTAGAGATAAAATTTTATTTTTAGATCATTATAGAGAGGACTTAGCACTTATTTTATAATACGTGCATTATCATTTTCATCTAATAATCCCAATGGACTTATTAGGCATACACAATTTAATCAACTTTTTATTAATTAGAATAATAAATCCATTAATTAAATCAAATTTTATAGTCATTTTTTGTCTTTTATTTGATCATATTATCTTAACTTAAAATTACAATTAATGTTATTCTATATTAGATTAAAAATAAAGAAAAATTTAACATTCTTTCACTTGAACTACAATAATTATGACTAATACCTTATGCTGAGATTATATACTTTTATATATATATATATATATATATTTGTTATTAGCCCAAAAATTGGTCAAGAGACTATTTTAAAATATCATTTTGTCAAATAAGATCCTCAATATTTAATCATAGCATAATCTATATCAATTAATGTGATACAGTTCTTTGTATAGTTACTAATTCTAATGAATCTTGTCCACATGAATTAGATATAGTAGTGTACCAAGTGACAATAGCACTAACTTAATGGTTGATAATGTGTTATTTTACTTGTCAGTCATCGATTTCTCTTCTTTATGCATCACATGTATGTAAGAAAAATTCCTTATGGTTTAAACAATTTAAACTTGTATATCTTAAAATTAACTTTATATTCAGGATACTTTTGTGTCACAAGACATATACATAAGTTTAATGATAAATACCTTAGGCTTTTGCTTAAGACTGATACGGGGTCCTAAGACTTTTCATAAACAAATATATATCAAACTTTATGACTGAATCATAAATAATAATTATTTTAAAAATTCATAATAATCAAAATACACCAAAATGATATCTCAAATATAACAAAAGCAAGTAAAGCAAATAAATATATGCTGACTCCCACTAACCAAGTTATCAAATGACTCTACCAAATCCTTGCTAGCAACATGCCTTCTAAAGGTACTAATGTGGAATCCTTTAGTCGAAGGGTCAACAATTATGCCTTCAGTCACTATATGCTCTACTTCTACATCATCTTTCTTTGTCAACTTTTTTAAGGTTAAGTACTTGATTTCCATATGCTTAGACCTTATGCTATATTTGTTATTCTTAGACAATAAAACCACGACAATATTATCATGGTATATTTCGATGGGTTTGGACACATAATTGACAATGGTTATCTTAGCAATGAGATTATGTAATCATACACCTCTGTAATTGCTCCATAGCATGCTACAAATTCAACCTATATAGTGGATGAAACCAATAGTTTTTGCTTGACACTTGATCAAGAAACTGATATGGGTCCTAAGACTTTGCATAAACATATATATATATATATATATATCAAACTTTATGACTGAATAATAAATGATAGTTATTTCAAAAATCCATAATAGTCAAAATATACCAAAATGCTGTCTCAAATATAACAAAAGCAAGTAAAGCAAATAAATATATGCAGACTCCCACTAACTAAGTTATCAAATGACTTTCCCAAATCCATGCTAGCAACATGCCCTCTAAAGGTACTAAGGTGCAATCCTTTAGTCAAAGGATCAACAACCATATCCTTAGTCACTATATGCTCTACTTCTATATTACCTTTCTTTGTCAACTCTTTTAAGGTTAAGTATTTGATTTCCATATGCTTAGACCCTATGCTATATTTATTATTCTTAGACAATAAAATTGTGACAATATTATCATGGTATATTTGGATGGGTTTGGACACATAACTGGCAATGGTCATCTTAGTAGTGAGATTATGTAACCATACACCTCTGTAGCTGCTCCATAGCATGCCACAAATTCAACTTGCATAGTGGATGAAATCAATAGTGTTTGCTTGACACTTTATCAAGAAACTGCATCATATGCCAATGTGAAAACTTAACCAGATGTGAATTTTCTATCATTTATACAACTAGCAAAATCAGAATCTGTGTAATCCAAAAGTTGAAGGTTTTCAACCCTCCTATATGTCAACATATAGTTTGTAGTTCTCTTTAGGTATAACAAAACTTTTTTCACAACAACCTAATGGTCTCATCCTAGGTTAGATAAATATCTTCCCAAGAGACCTACTAGAAAGGCAATGTTTAGTCTAGTACAAACCTAAGCATACATTAGGCTCCTACTACACTAGAATAAAGGACATTCTTTATCGACTCTTTCAAATTCATTTTTTAGGATACTATGCCAAACTCAGTTTATCACCTTTATAGATTGACACATTTTCATAATTACTATTACTCATATTAAATCTCCTTAGTATGTGATTAATGTATGCTTAAGAGACCCAATATATTCCAAGACCTATCTTTTAGGATTTTAATGTCTAGAATAAAAGATATATCTCCAAGGTCTTTCATGTCAAATTGTCTATACAATAGTTACTTAACTTTATGCAGCATACCTAGATCATTGCTTGCAAGCAAAATATCATCCACATGATTACTATTATGCATATTAGATCTCTTTAGTATATAATCAATATATGCTTGAGACTTTGAGACCTATTTTTTTGGATTTCAATGCCTAGAACCAAAGATGCATATCCAAGGTTTTTCATGTCAAATTGTCTAGACAATAGCTACTTTACCTCATGTAACAAACCTAGATTGTTACTCACAAGTAAAATATTGTCCATATAAAGAATGAGAAAAATATATTTGCTCCCACTTAGCTTGAAATACATGCACCTGTCCACTTTATTTTCAACAAATCAAAAATATGTGATTATCTTATCAAATTTCAAGTACCATTGTTAAGATCCTTGCTTGAGCCCATAAATAGACCTTTTAGGTCTACACACAAGATAATCCTTACCATTTTCTATAAATCCTTCAGATTGCACTAAATAGGTTTCCTCAATGATGTCTCCATTTAGAAAGGTAATTTTTACATCCATTTGATATATGTCTTAATCATGATAAGCTATTAGTGCCATAACAACTCTAAAGGCATCTTTAAAGGAAATAGGAGAGAAAGTCTCATTAAAATTAATCCTTTTTTTTAGTAAAACCTTTGACAATTAATTCGTCCTTAAACCTTTCAACTTTCCTTTTGAAATCTTTTTTTGTCTTGTAAATCCATTTGCATTTTCTGGGTCTGCAGCCTTTGGGCAACTCAACAAGCTCCTGGACATTATTATGCTTTATAGATTGCATCTTATCTCTCATTGCATCCCAACATATGTCAAATTGAGGACCAAAATCAGCTTATGTAAAAGTAATTGGGTGAATGACATGGACTATGTCATAATTATTCTCTCCTAGATATGCTATAAAGTTTGATGAGATGGTAGATCTCCTGTCCTTGATACATCTTCTAAGTGAAACTTGTTCAACTATTTCTTGTCGTTAAGGAACCTCATAAGGAACGGGAAGTCCTGTTTTTCTATAGGAGCAACCATAGGCTTAGACGCCACACCATCCTATCTTACAACTAGAGGAATATAAACCATTTTATATACACATTCTCATTTGTAGTACTAGCATGATTTTCATCAACCACGTCATGGTCCAAAAACCATTGTCAAAACCTAAACTCCTAGTCATGACTAATGTGAATATCAATCCCTGATTGGTAATCACCAGTTTTTAACCTGTCTCTATTATTCATTTCTACTCATACTTATTTTAATATTTTTCACTATTATATACTTAAACTCAAATGACTAATAGGGCAAACTTACAGACGAAGAGAGAATCATTGATATATAACATGTTTTTATAATGTACAGAGACACCACCAACTATGGTGCATGCCCGTTTAAACTTTTGTTCAACAAGCTCTCAACAAGTTCATAATATACATATACTTCTAAAGGACTCTCTATTGTAGTGGTATTTACATCAATAATAACTTCCATGAAGTTATTGCTTATCTTTACTTTTCAAAGGTAGGTTGACAGCAATTTCTTAAGAATATGAAAAATAATCCACAAAAGAGTAAGTCTAGAGCTTAATGAGATAAATCAGTAACTAATTTATGTATTTATCAACATTTAACCAAACACATATACATCATATCTTCGTGAAGCATAACTCTTACCAGAATTATCCTACACATTATAAAGACTTAGGGGATTAGCCTTTGAGTAATATCACAATATATTTGAATTGTCACACTATAAAGAATCATGATTTTCTAATGATCACAAACCATTCTCATCAGTCATTATATGTTCAAGTTACAATACTATATTACTTTCTAGCATTTCATAGGACTCAGTCATTATATGAGTTTATTTCACATTGTTTTTTCACATTAAATCTTCCTTTAGAATTTCTTGAAATAGTTATAAATCATATTATTCACATAGCTTCAAATTGTCAATAACAGGTCACATATTCAAGTCATGTTTTATCATAGTCAATGTATTTGAATAACAATTCCAATAAACAACATAATACAGAAAAGTAATATAAATGTCCTTGTTATTTTGGTCTAGCCATAACTCACACAAACCCCGTCTTATCCCTCCAGTGCATGCCTTATGCCCCTTTGCCATTTGGAATGTATAGATCTAGGATCCAGTTCATTGTTTCCTGCCATTTCCTATCATATCATATCAAACCTGAAAGTGCTTTTAGATATTCAATCATTTCATTCTTATAATGGTTATCTCATCAATTTCATATTAACATATTTTATCTTCATTCATAATATTATGTATCATTCCATGTCATGCATGAGCTTTTCACCATATAATCATTTACAATATTTGTAATTGCAACAGCAATCATATCATTACATCATCACATACTTTTCAATATCTCATGCACATTATTAAACTTTGCACCATACTATTACTCAAAGTAATTGCATTTCCATAATCACAATCATTTTTCATTTCCCATCCCATGTTTCATGGGGAATTTTTAACTATCACAATAGTATTATTCCTCATTACAATATCACGTCATCTATCATTCGTATATGTTTTATATCATCTTTATCACATATGTCACATATCATTGCCATTATATATTACATGCCATTTCTTAAAGAATATTCAAACTTAGACCTTATTCATAATTATATAGGTCCTATTATTATAACAAGTATTATGATCATTTTCCTATTATGCACGTATAGACCTTCATTTCATTACTGTTTCAAATGCACATTTTTTGTCACATTCTCTTTATGACTATCCACATTACTTCCATAACATTTATGTATAAACAATTACTAGGTTAATTAGTATTAACTTCAAAATTGTTCATTCAAGACTTCTCATCTATTTTATTTAACTTAATTATATCTCATTTAAGTTTAGATCCAAGGAAACAAAATAGTTTTTAAAGAGAAAAAAGTTTGAACTGAAAAGAATGGAAAATTTTTGGAGGTGCGATCAAAATCGCAAGTAGAATTGGTTTGAAATTTGAGCAGAATCACTGAAGAAATTCAAGTAGAATTGAGGAAATTCAATTGAAAATGCGAGTTTGCTCAGTAAATTTTGAAAACTTTCAGGAAATCCAAATTTAAATACTATTCAAATCATCATAAGAATTGAAAAATAAAGTAGGAAATATTGTTTTAAATTATAAAAATTTAATTCAAAATTTGAGTTGAATTATAAGAACAAAAGTGCTGGGTTTTTGCGAACATGATCAAGGGTTTAGTTCAAAAAGCTGTGATTAGACTTACACAAGTAGGTTTTGCATGAAAATAGTAGAAAAATAGGTGAAGTAACTTATTATTCAACCTTTTACTAAAAGTCCTTATTTCAACAAGTTTTGAAAGTTTAAAAAAGCTTATAACTTAGCTATTCCCACAACAAACCATTTAACACCTCTACAAATTGATTCAACCTCAAATTTGGCTACACAATCACCAAAAACTCATCTTATCCATTTGTATCAACTAATTAATAAATCACAAATAAGAATACATCATAATTCACAAGAAAGGTAAGGATTACTTACCGTAGTAGCTGGAAACATACAAATCAAATAGATTTCACAAAGATTTTCAATATCTTTCAAGAACACAAAAAGAAGAGTTCATTAGTTTTCAAATTTTCCAAGGATTTTTCCTCTTCATCTAATTGTATATGATTAGATTATGGTTCTATTTAATAGAAACAAGCTATATCTATTAAATTCAAGCTTTAAAACACCATAAAAATCAGATTGATTCATAGGCTAAATAGTGATAGTAAATTTCAAAAATTCATAACTCAACTTTTACTCTATGAATCAACAAGATTTTTATGTCAAATTGAAAAGAAAGAAGAGAGGAATTAATCATAAAAAAAATAAGAAATTTACATAGAAGGATGAATAATTGCCTGAAGAGAGAAGGAGAGTTTTAGAGAGAGAGAGAGAGAGAGAGTGAGAGAGAGAGTGAACTTGAGGAAGAAGCCAATGGCTATGTAACAACCAAAAAAGCTTAAAAGGAAGAGAGAGAACCAACTTTAGGAGGGCAAAATAGAAAAAGAAGAAAATTTGAGTTAACTTCCCCTTTTGACTCATTTTATCTTAAGCTATTTTTCCTATTTTCTCAACTTTGAGTCCACAATTAACATACTCATCGATCACCACGGTCATGAAATTTTGATAAAAATTAGTTAAATTAATTACCTTTGTAACGACTATAAGTTTACGCTCTCTGGGCAGTCATAGCCTTAGTTTAAATCTTTTTGAAGTTTTTTGGAAATTAATTTTTAAAGACACAAATTTTGCTCTATGAGCATTCGAATTGAGAACTTCCACTTTTCAAAGATTCCTATTATTCCTAAAATCTTTTCCCACTATGTCTAAGCTTTTTGTATCCCAAAGTTTATAGTTTCAAATTCTCAAACTTTTCAGGGTTGGCCTTTGCCATTTTTGTCATCAAAATTCATTTTAGAAAATTCAAGATGTTACAACTATGCTATTTTTTATTTTACAATTATAGCACCTCCATCTTGACAATAAAATCTATAACCTTAGAATGCTTAGGGTATCTAATAAAACAACAACGAGTAGATTTAAAATGCTTCTTATTTTCATGAGCATTGTTAATGTGTACTTTTAAAGGACATCCCCATGCTTAGAGATGATTAAGGCTATGATTATGTCCAATCCACAACTCAAGTGGAGTTTTAGCAATATACTTACTGGACACTTTAGTGAGGATAGATAAAGTTGTTTTAATAGCCTTACTCCAAAGATATATGTGAAGATAAGCACTATTTTGCATGCTTCTCATTAGATCTTTAAATGTCCTATTTCACCTTTTAGTAATACCATTCTATTCAAGACTAGTTAGCATGGTAAATTAAGCAACGATGCCACAATCTTCAAAGTATTTGGCAAACAAACCTTTAACTTGTCTTGGGACACCATGTTTGCCATAATACTTGCCTCCCCAATCTAATATAACAATCTTGATAAATTTTTCTAGTTGTTTCTCAACTTCAGTCTTGAAGATCTTGAATTTATCAAAAGCATTAGACTTTTTTTTTTTAATCTTGGTTATTTTTTTCCTATAATAGTTATCACATGTGTCTAGGTCTTGAAAGTCAAGAGTAGAAAGTATGTTATCTTTTATCAGTCTTTCTATTTTTTCGCTAGAAATATGGCCCAATCTTTTATGCCACAATATAGAAGACTTTTCCTTAGTTAGGGGTCGTTTGGAAATAACTTGTACAACATTACATGTGGTGATATAAATTTCATTTGAAGTTAAACACATTCTATATAATCCATATGTCAAAGTACAATGGCCAACTGCAGTTAAATCATAAAACAAGGAACCATTCCCATTTTTTAAATTAAAAGAGTTTCATCTAAAAGATGATATACATAAATTGTTCCTTAAAGTAAGTTCAAAACCAAAAGTTTACTCTTTTCTTTATTTGGCCTCTTACTGCCTATAAACCCTTACATAATGAATGCAACATAATTAGTTGCTCCATTGTTAAGCAACCAAGAACTAGATAAGGCCATAGCTACATTGGATTCATATAAAACAATGGCCAAAAAGTTACCTTTATTATCACGTTTCTTTAACCAAGTTTTACATTTGATGTAGTTTGCTTTAAAATGACATTTCTTCTTATAAAAATGGCCCTTGTCTTTCTAAAAAGTAGGTTAGTTCACACCCACAACACTTGACTAACCAGAGTTATTGTTCTAAACATTTGTAAGAGTAGGAAATTTAAATTTTTTACCCTTTCCTTTGCAGCTAAGCTGACACAAAGAAAATAGCTTGTGATTTCTCATTCTTTAGTTTCTCCTCCTCAGCAACACACCTACTAGTCAAGTCATTGATAACCTATGCCTTATCTTAAGAAGTATATGTGGTTACAAGTAAACCAAAATCAGTAGGAAAGGCATTCAATGCTTGATGAATAATATTGGCATCAGAAAGAGAAATATTTAAGGCTTTCAACTTAGTTTGATAATAGACTATCTTGATGATGTATTTCTTAATACTTTTAACTCTATCATACCTCATAAAGCAAAGCTCTCTCAAAAGTGTACCTATTTCAACATTTGATAAGACTTTATATCTCTGGAACATTGTAGTTAAGAAGTCCTTAGGTTTAGTAGTGTTAGGAAGATCACTCAATAGGTGTTTAGGAATAGATCTCTTCATTGTCAGATAATAATTGCGATTTAACTTCCACCAAGCTGCATGTGTTCGTTTCTATGCATCGGTGCTATCTCATGCCTCAATTTTGGTGTGTGACTTGTGTAGGAAGACATTCGGTGGCACTATCTTACAAGTCGTATATTACACATGGATACATATTACACTTTACAAGTTCCATTGGAACTTAACTCAAACTTGATGAATTAAATATATGATAAATATTTCATAATTAAAACATAAAAGAGAACAATATTCAAAATTTTCAACAAATATTTTTATATACTTTTCAAAAATTTTACAGGAAATTTGGTAGTATTTTTCGAACATTTCCAGGGTCACACGCCCTTCTAAACAACCTATAAAAATCATATAGAAGTTCTTACACATTTACAAGACATAACACAACATTTATACCAAGACCATGACTGACTATACATATGTATATGCACTATGCCTATCAAGTGCCAAATTTTATTCTCTGAAAGCATTATCTTCAATCTTTGACTGGTCAACAACATGTAGTTCAATATCTGAAAACAAAGTTTTTAAGAAAAAAAAATTCAATAACTATTCAAGAAACCTAATGAGTGGATTGTTTACTCTCTCTTCAATCTTTGACTGTCAAAATTTATTCTCCAAAAGCATTCATCCTTAATCTCCGACTGGTCAACAACGTGCAGGTCAATACCTGAAAACAAAGTTTTTAAGAAAACAAATGTAATGAGTTTCCAAGAAATCAAATAAGTGGATCGTTTACTCTCTTTCATGTCTTTTCAAGTATTCTTTAAAATATTTTTCATCCTTTTTCAACTTTAACACTTGATAATTTCTTCTTTTTATAAACTAAAACATAATTGTGTTATAAAAGAAGAAAATCATAATTTAAACTATGCTAAAGCCATATTTGTAAACCAAAAACATACTTGAACTAGGAGGAATAATAACCATATTTAAACTATATCAAAATAGTGCTTATAATAAATAAAAAAAAAAGCAACGACTATCATACATATATTAAAGTAGTCAAGGACATGATTAAGCGCTCCAAAACATTTATATAAGAATATAGGAACGCCATGTCTTTAATTTTAATCAATTCTAAGCATGGTAGAAAATAATCGTTTAAGCTTAAAACATATGATTATTAAAGAAAAGTGCTTAGTTCGAATTCTCATTCAAGATCAATGTAGCTTTCTCAAGTAATGCATTAATCAATATACAATTTCATGAACAATCTACATTAACCTTATCCCTTCACGAATGCAATCTCCTCTTATCCCTTCATCATATTAAATGATTATATATCTTTTCTCTATTTCCAGGTGCACTTAGTGGTTTTCTCTAAGAAGTTCCCTAAGGATCCTATAATCTTTTTTTGATGAACATTAACAATTTATACAATATCATACTCTTTCATAAACAACATATACATTCATGAACCAAGTATCAAGTATATTAAGCATTACCATATCTCATTTGCTCAACAAATTTCAATTACAAGTATAGTATATATAATAGCTACCAAAAGCATGCAAATGAAAATCTTATTCTTTTATAAAGTATAAATTAGCACATGTTAAACTTCCCTCTTTTATGACACATACATAATTAGTTAAAAAAAAAATACAACATTTCATTCTAATGAACAAATTTAGTAAGTATCCAAATTAGTTTGAAATTGTGAAATAGTTAAATTCAATAGTCATAACCACCAAAATCCAAACCAATATATATCATATAGTAAGACTTGATTTTAGGTTTATGAGACTTCTTTAAAGTCAATTCAATTAAACAGTAAATTTCTCCACTCAAGTAGTTTCTTTCCCCAAGTTTCACCTTAAGGCTTGATTGAGCACTTGAGATTAAACCTAAACAAAAAGGTAGCATCTAACTGAGTACCAAACAAACCTACACTAATTCCTATCTCACACTAGCTTTTAAAATTGTCTAAGTGTGTTGATAAATTATTCAATTCCCACTATATAAATAATCAGCTAAATCCTTTAGCAAAATTTCTAACTATCGAATGTCCCTAATCTCTAAAGCCTCAAATCATGATTAAACAAAAAAAGTGTCAAACCATACTTTATTATGGTCAAATTTCCAAATCAATTATTTTCCTTCAATTTATATTTATAAGTATCAATCAACCTAATTTATATTAGCCTAGTGTTCATAATTGTAAAAAGCACCATGGTGTACACCATGGTGCATCACCAATTGTGCCTTATGCACCCCAATTATGCTTGAAGTATTTTTTTTTTTTTTAAAAAAACTACTTTTATAGGCTAATCTGGAAAGCTCAATCCAAAAATATGTTAGACCTAACCCATTTATTGTTTGTTGCTTACCCTAAAACATAGGAGCCTTTCTTTCAAATAAAAGTAACACACAAGCATTTTACAAAAGTTGTCTTTAACAAACAAAAAGCAGAAGTATAGAACACAATAGAGAGCTCAACTAAATGATAAGAAAATATCAAAGCAAAAGTTAGATTTTTCACTGTTTAATGCATAAAGTTTCCATATGTGATAAGCTTTCAAGTTGTAGGTGCATGTAGGAGATAACACTACACAATATACACTAATTACTTTTTTATTATTTTGTTCTCCACTACACTATAGCACTAAATATTTTTTATTATTTTTTCTCCACTACACTATAATAGTAGTAATGTAGCACTATTTTTTATTATTTTTTGTTATTTTTCACTACTATTTGTTGGATGTTTGTATCCTTTATTCTATTTTTGAATTGAAATTTATTTTTTTTATTTGCTTTCATATTCTAATTTTTTTTAAAAAATGTTACAATGAGGATGATTATTACAGTTTTAATTATTTTTTAATTTTTTAAGGATGTAAAATGACTGATATTGCTTGAAAATATTGTTCCTTGGAGGATCTATAAAATAAGATGATATTGTTTGTACTCTTTGTAAAATAAAAAAAATAAAAGGTGGTATCACAAGATTCAAACAGCACATTCTTGGAGGGCATATAAACACAACAAAATGTCTAAGTTATCTTGACCATGTTAGAGGTGAAATTAAATTGTTTCAAGACCAAAAGAATGCACTCAAAAATAAAAAAAATTGGTAGCCAACAACCAATTTCATTTTGAGGATTTTGATAATATGGAAATGAAATTTAAGATGATATTGTTGCTAGTAGTAGTAATAAGCAAAAGAAAATCTTAAGTTCAACTTCAAGTTCAAAAAAGGAAAATAGTAGTGTTATACCTCCCTTTCCTTACATGAAGGCAAAGGCTAAAAGACCAATGAATTCATATTTTACTTTGGATCCTAAAGAAGTAGTGCAACAAAGAACAATACAAAAGGGAAACAAACAACTATTAATGATGCTTACAAAAAAGAGTCAAGGGAAAAAAAATAATTAGAGTATTTTCAAGGTGAATGTATGATGCAGAAATCCCTTTCAATGATGTCAACTATACTAGTTTTGTTGTCATGATTGAAGCAGTTGGTAGATATGATCCTCATATGAAACCACCAATAAGATGTTCTATCATAGTAGATGGTTAGAAAGATAGAAAAGAAAGGACTTTGTTAATTTTTTTAGTCAGAAGTCCTATAGGAATTGTCTTCATGGAATCTATTGATACTTCATTTTTTACTAAAATTGGACAAAAGATGTTTGAATTGTTTGATAAATTTATCCAAAAGATTGGACCAAATAATGTGGTTTAGTTTGTCACTGACAATGCCTCAAATGATGTTTATGGTGATAAGTTTCTAACACCATGAATATTTTTTACCTTGTAGGTTTTACACTTTTGATTCAATTATTAAATCTTTAACTTTTATAAATTATTGGATACTTTTCCTAAGAAAATTATTAGAGGCTACTTATCCACATTTATATTTGACTGCATCTACGGCTTATTGCTTAGATTTAGTGTTGGAGAGCATTTAGAAAATTCCACTTTTATCTAATACCATGAAGAAGATAGTGTCACTCATTGGTTATATATATAACCATGCTAGGTTATAAAATATGATGAGGCACTTTCCCAATCAAAGAAAGCTCCCAAGGCTTGCAAAAACTAAATTTGCTACTAACTTCATTACTCTTTCTAGTATTTATTAGCAAAAAGAAAATTTGAAGAAGATATTCATATTAGATAAGTGGGAAAAAAGTAAATGGGCATCCGAGCAATAAGGTAAGAAAGTGACCACAATTATGCACACTCCATCATTTTGGAACTATGTTTCCTATTCTTTGAAGGTGGCTGGCCCTTTAATTTATGTATTTAGTTTGGTTGATGGTGAGAAGAAGCCTGCAATAGGTTTCATCTATGAAGCTATGGATAGAGCTAAGGAAGCTATTGCTCAAACCTTGAATGATGATGAAACTAAATACAAGGATGTTTTCAAATTTATTGATCAAATATGGGAAGTGCAACTTCATCATCCTTTATGTTAGCCTTAGAGTGAAAGTTGTTAGCTTTGAAAAGTTCTTTAATCAAGATACTTTAGCTACACATTGATTTTAATGTTGAAAAACAAATTTTAGAAAAAAAAATTTGACTTTTTTATGTAAAAATATATTTGTTTCATTATTATTTGATATATTGTTATTATTTGTTACTGATTTCTATTTGATTTCAGGTTATATCATGTATACAAGACTTTGATACAAGAAGATTGTTTTTGATCTTTTGTTATTTTATTTTACTAGGATTATATTGTGAATAAACTCATATAGTAGATGATCCATATCTTTTTAAATCAGGAAAGTAACAAGAAGAGAAAAATGTTTTGAAGAAAATCATTTTCTTTAAAAATAGTTTTCTGCACTGTTAATCGAAGTCACTTCGATTTATACAAGAATTTTTGCAAACGCAAATCGAAGTTACTTCGATGTATATAAATTTTTTTTTGAAAACTTAAATCGAAGTCACATTGATTTATATAGTTCAAATTAACTTACTAAAACTTTTGATTTTTTACCGCTTTGATGCATAAATCGATTTAATGATGAAAAGTAATACATTATACATCGATTGCATACTGATGTATTAGTCAAATAATAGACCTCAATCGATGTCACATCGATGTAGCAACGAACAAATCATTTTTTTGTTACAAACGGTTATGGCAGTTATAACCACCTAACTACCATATAACTGTTCTATCTATATAAACGATTTTCCTTATAAAATCAACACTGTTGATAACAAATCATATACAATAAAGAAACATTTTCTTTCAGAGCTCAAAATGATTTTTTACAGAATTCTCTCTTCTTCATTTTCTATTCTTTCTGAAAGATATTCTTCATATTTTTGATCAAGCTTTTTGGATCAAATTCTATTCAACCTTATCATTAGTATTGTTTAAGATTTACATTTTAAACACCCTGGTATTGTATTTCTTACACCTTTGATCTCTGTTTTTACTTTGAGATTTCTAGGGATTTAAAAATCTTATATACATTAGCAAATACCTATAAATCTTGTGTATTTTTCTTAGTTTTAGGAGAGCCTGTGTCCAATTCTTCTAGGTTAGCAAGAAGCCTATTAATTTCTTATGATTTATTGTAAAACTGATAGTTCAGGAGCCTGGTAATCCTAATGTTTTTCTAATCAATTGAAAAGGTCTTTCGGTTAATAAAAGATCAAGTGGAGTAAACTTGAATTGTGATTTCAATTCAAGTTGAACCACTTTAAAAATATGTGTTTCAATTTTTATTTTCACTTGCATATTTTGTTATCTTTGTTAATTCTTGATATCTGCATATCTACATTATCAATTTATAAATCTACTATTAAATCACAAAACTAGTTTAAAATAAACAAAAATTGTATAAAAGTCTCTAACAAGATAAGGGAAAGATCTAAATCTAATTCAATTCTGCACATTTAATTTTAATTCTTACCCACCACTTGTTATATTTCCTTTTTGCGACTTGACACTTTGCATGCAGCTAGATATTTCTTGAATCCAAAATTCTTTTATATAAATCTAAACATTGATAAAGATAAAGATGTGAGCATGGGTTTGTTGCAATGCATTCAAAGATTGGTTTCTGATGCTAGCACTCAAGATAAGATTTTAGAAGAGTTAATTAAGTATAGAAATGGTAAAGGTATTTTTGGGTAGCCAATAACTATAAGGCAAAGGATAACATGATCACTTGTTGAAAAAAATCCTCTTATTATGGCTGCCTTTTTTTTTCTGCTTCTATAATATAATTTGATTGATTATCAAACTTGATAACAACTCTTATATCAACTGATTGGTAGGGTACATATGGTTCATCATCTACTATTTTGCAAGCTTTTACAATTAAAGTCCTAAGCTTTACTTGTAGTGTATCTAAGTGTGAAAGAAATTGGAGTATTTTTGAAAATGTAAGTGACTCATATAATGCCATTTGTTTTCATTAATTGATAAGCCTTTTAGCTCACTAATTTAAACTTGTAACTTTAAACCAAAAAGAGAAATAGGCTTGCATAGACAAAAATTGAATAATCTATTGTTTAACAAGGATAGTAGGACTTTGAGGTGAAGATATAATGTTTGTAATAAAATTGACCTAATATCATTGAAAGAACTTAATGAGAGCAATGAGTGATTTAGTTGGCTCATTAAATGAAAATGTTGAAAATGATCTTGTATTTAAAGATAATGATTTGACTTGGGGTGATATTGTTAGAGCTATAGGAGTTGATGAGTCAGCTTGTTCTGAAAGGAAGTCATCTACTTAATCTTCAAGCTCAAGGCCTAGAATGACAAAGAAAAAGCAACTATCTATTATTAATGAAGTGAATGAATAGGATGAAGAAGAGGTAGGTTTTGATTAAACTGAATAGGAAGAAGACATTGAAGAATGGTAAAGTAATGATAATGTTGATACTGAGATCACCTTTAGTGAAAAGGAAGAGGAGGAAAGAGATTATCTTTAAATGTTTCTAGATTTATTTGATGTTATGTTTTATGCTTAATATGTGTGGATTTGAATGATTCTCATATTGCATAATATTAAGTTTTATGCTTTGTTTTTTCACATATATTTATTCTTACATGTTTCTTATTGTCAATGAATATATTATAAAATTTTAAAAAAAATCTTATGTCTTGCATTATGGCTCAAAAAGCCTTTATCACCATTGTGTGCCATGCACTATGAATAACTATGCTAGTATTCTAACCCAATCCACTACTTGTTACCCAATTTATTTTCTTAACTTCATATACCCAAATTATTTAATTGATGAGTTAATAACTCAATCAACTATAACCAAAATTAAAGATTAGAGCATACATGCTCAGCAAATCAGAAATTAAGGAAAATGAATGAGCTTTAAGGCACTCCTTGAAGACCTAACTGCCAAGTTGAAAAGGTTTTGCAAAATGGGCTTTCAACAACAACCAGAAACTATGGCTAAACTCGAGGCACTCCTTTGCTCACTCTAATGTTAGACGACTAAGCAAGAAGGCAAAGCTCAATGAGTTAAACTAGTTTCAACTGCACGAGCTTGATGCACCACTCTGCTCTACTCTTCTCTTCCTATAGTTTTGCTACTTGAGTCACTGACTAATATTCCATGAACTGATTTGCTCCACTCCTCCCACAGTTTTGCTCTCAGATACATTTTACAAAATTTGATGCTAACAAATTTTGAATACTCAAAATTCTACAAGGGGAAACATTTACAATAGTTATTTAATAAAAATTTTAGGTCTTACATGTTGGTTTCATGAGTTCAACTGGCTTAGTAGTGGTCATTGCCAAATCCACATATGCCATCTCAATAAAATTGATATCTTGCTTCCATTTCTTGAAAACCTCGATAGTGACCATATTATTCTTGATAGAAAGGGTGATTGAATAGATAAAATACAATGCAACATATTAGCAAATTATAGGATAATATTGATACAAAAGTCATATAAAAATAACATAATTGAAAATTAAAATACATCATTATGCAACACCTTTGGGCAGAATAAATAACCTAAAATTCCAAATTCTTTGTATGAAACAACTTAGGAACAAATTCCTACCTTTATAAATCTACCACCTTTGGGTGAATAGACCATTTAAATAGGTCACTTCCCAATCAAACCTTATATGACATCTTTAGATCTTTTATAAAGTCAACACCTCTGGGTAGAAGAACTTTTTACTTAATAAGAGACATCCTTAACTTTTAAAGTTCAAACTCTTACAAATTATATGAATTATTCACTTTGACGATAACAATTCAATTAATTCATAAGGCTTTCTGTCACATTGGGATACATTTTATTATTATCCATGCAAAATAACTTTAATGGTGTGATTTAATCTTTATAAACATGAGGCCACAAATGTCTTTAATCACACCCTAATATGTAACATAGTCCTATGAGATACATAAATTATCTCTTAATAATGCTACAATTCAAATATACTAAAGCATTGTGATCCCACTTTATGGGAGATAATAAAGTCTCTCTAATATGACATTGATGACACAAAGTGTGTCAAAAAATTAAAATTCATGAAATATGAAAGCATAATTATCTCTAATGTCACATAAAAATATAATTAGCATGCATATTACATGAAACATTAACTTTATTATAGCTTTATATAAACTTTTAAAATTAATTTATGGTTTAGGGTTTTAATCAAACTCATCGAATAACATAATCTATTTTTATCCCTATTATAAAATCAACTTCTTATTTAAAAGTAATCATAAATAAAACCATTATTCAGTCGTTGTTAGTGAAATTTTTTTTCAAAAGCAATCATTGCCAATAAGGTTTCCTACTTACCTCATTTACTTATAAAAAATCAAGCCAATGAAGATTTGATTAGGCTTAATTCCAATTTTGGCCCTCCAAATATACACTTTGGTCTATTTTGATCTCCTAAAATTTAATATTCTATTTTGATCCCCATTAACATCAAAATCAAACATATTTGGTTCACTTTAATGGTTTTCATCAAAGTATAGATGCAATGACCTACGTGGCAATATTAAATCTAATTAGGCATTTTCATGTCAACCCTAATTGCAATGCAAGGCTACCACATCAGAAAACATTCATGTTTTCCCTTATTCATATTTGAATTAGGGTTAAATCTTTATTTTTTTTCAACCATTATAGTTCAAAGCAATGCTACTAGGTGGGGAAGATGATCTCTCTAAAGCTTTAGCCATTAGAAGTAGGGGATGGTAAGTATAAAGATGCTTTTAACATGGATAAACACATTGTTATATAAATTTTGTTCATAGTTGAGAACAAGGCTAATGTTTATTAGGACCAAAAAATAATGCCAATATAATGGCTTAACAAAATAATTCTAATATAATGGTTCAACAAAATAAGGCCAATGTAATGGCTTAATAGACAACAAAATAAGTCCTATCTAAATTCCTTAAAGACCCTAATTTCCCCCCCCCCCACTTTAAGATTTTTCTATGGTAACAAGTTCAACTAGCCTTTTGTTGCTTCCCTTAATCATTAACTATAATGTTTATTTTGTAACACAGAATTTGCCATTGTTATTGAAAGACATTTTGTTGAGCTTTTTCTTATAATTTTTTTAACACTTAGATGGTAGCTTGGAAGCTGTAGCTGGCTAGGATGAACTTGTCATAGTAGTTACCTAGGATAAGCTTGTCCTAGCTATTGGCTGGGATGAGCTTGTCCTAGTAGCTTTTGTTAATAAATTCTTGTTGCCTCTTATAAGGATCTCCCTATCCACTCTTGTCTTCCCCTTACAACTTCCAAGATTATGCCTAAATTTCTAACATTTTGCATATTTGTATCTTATAGATGTTTTTTCAACTTATTAGATCTCGAGGCTTTTCATGGGAATCCTTTTTTCTCATTTTCTTTGGCCTTCTTACATGTCTTTTTAGTTGCAGTGGCTAAATGGGTTCAAAATTAGTCCTTGGCGACAACATTGGTCCATTAATAGGGTAAATAATTTGTTAATAGCGCTTCATATCTACTTTCTTGCTATAAAGTCAAAGGAACAAGAGGTTATAGTCAATAAAATGTTAGCTACATATTCAAGATGACATCACAAGTTCAATATTTACTTATAGTAGTGTGCACCTATTCCTCTAGATTGTGATTGCACCAGGCCATTGTAGCTACTAAATGACAACAATGAATGCCAATAATATCCCATAGTCTACATGAGCAAGTTTTTTCAGCCATATTCATAACAAATCTATCAGACTTCCTCTCAATCTCAAAAAGTGTACATTTATCATCCCCAGCCCAAATTGATGTCCAAGCATAGCTTTTAACTTTCATGTCTTCCAAAATAGTCCTAATTTTGGAACATAGTGTTCTTTTATATCTTTCTACTTTTTTCCTATTTTTTATGAACCTCTTCATTAGGTAGTGTCTTATGTCTTCACATAACTAAATTATAAGCTTATCCCTATATTCAAGAATAGTCTTATTCAAGGCTTCACACATATTGTTTACTTGTAGGTGGCACTTGTTGTGAGGAGAAAAGGTAGATCTACTCCATTATGAAAGTGGAAACTCCATCAAGTGCATCCAAGCCTTCTTATCAATTTTTTTGATCTCATCCGTGATCATTTCAAATTTTGCTACAGTAATGTCTCTTGTATTATTGTTAGATTTGGTTCAGCCAAGAGAGGGAAAATTTCAAAAAAATTTCTCAGTGAAGAACACCAAGAGGCCAAACCAAAACTCCCAGATTCCGTTAGATGAGGTTTCCATGTATCACATACATAAAAAATAAAGAAAAGGAAGCAAGACTAACCTTTAATCCAACTCCTTGCACAGCGGAAACATCTGATTTCTCCGGTCACCTCAGGAGTCCAAGCGTACTCCCTCTACCGGTATCCACGTCGGAGAAGACCCATGACCTTCTCAGCTTCTCCACTTATGCTAGTAAGCCTCTGGAAGTTGAAAGGACCACTGGAAGCCGAAAAGTCACCGGACATCGTTGACAACCTCTTCCCTCGCCGGATCGGTCCACCCGAACCATAGGAGAACACTTCTCCATTTCAGCCAAACTCTTTGGCCAAATCTCAAGGAAAGATAGAGGAGAGTTCGCCAAAAATCTTTTTCGGCCAGATCCGCGCCGTACGCCGCCGCAACTGCCGCGCAAAGCCTCTCCCTCTCAGCGTCATTTCGTCTTCCCGCGCGCGTGAATGCTCTGCAAGCCAAACCAATTTCAGCCTTAAGGAAGACAAAGGGACGCCCTCCAAAACGCCGTCGTTTTGGTTTGCCTTCTAAAGGCCAAAACAGCGTCGTTTTGATGCAATAGGAAAACCATTTTCCGATTTGTAGTTTAGTCCCTGTAGTTTCATAAACTACAATTTTGGCCCCAAATAATTCCAGTGAATTACGATTTGGTCCCTGAACACCAAATGTATTCAAACATTGGTCATTTCATTTCCCGTTATGCGTGTGACCCAGTAGGCCCCCGAAATATTGGCAAAAGTCCAAAATACCCTTCAAACCCTTTGAAG
>JANHAO010003649.1:0-25728 GCA_026873985.1 Saraca asoca | reverse complement strand
TGGGACTGGGACTGGGACTGGTACTGTAGTAACCCGACCTGGCCCCGACCTGGTAAAAAAGTAGCCCGACCTGGGACTGGCCCGAGGTACAATTTTTACCCGTTGGGTTAACCTGGTAAAACCCGTTAGCCCGTTTTGACAGGTCTATGCAGATAGAATATCTGTTGGATGTGAATTTTTGAGGAATATTCACATCGTGCGAATAAAATTAAGGGAGGAGAAAAAAAAAGTAAGAGAAAAATAGAAAAGAAAAAGGAATTTCATGGCGTAGCACGTGCCAAACACGAGTGTAGGCCGAAGGTATGGCATATGCCCTAGAGATAAATGAGATGCCAAAACAGCCCTTATGAGATAGTGCCACGTGGGACCCTACATGGCAACCAGGCATCGCATCTTGGAGCGCCCCAGAATCCACTATTGCCCATGGCGGTCCTTCTTCATTCACCACCACCATCTTCTTCTCCACCTCCTTCCTCCTGATCGTACTTTTTTCAGTCTGTTATTCATTCTCCCTCCCTCTCTCTCTCTCTTATTCTTCTTCTCTATCCTTCTCCAACTCTCTGCTCAACCAGATCACGACCCATATTTCTGGAATCTGGAAAAAAAAGGGATAATATTAGTGAGAGAGAAGAGAAAGCGTTGGGGCTGAACGTGCCTGAAGTGATGCAATAGATTTCATTTGAATAGTTCCGGTTTCACTTGTAAATTTTTAATTTTGTATCTCAGGTGTTATCAGATTCGCCCTTTCAGGTATCGGTTATGGTTCTCCCGTAAATTTGGATGATATCCGAATTCCATTTTGGATCTTTAATTGGGTTTTTGAGTGATTCTTCATTGGGTGGTTGTTATTAATCAAGTCTAACTCGTATTCCAATTCTAATTTCTTATATTGATGGTGGTTCTAAGCATTCCTCGTGCCCATGCAACTCTCGTGGCTATTCACGGGAATATTGAAATGTGATGGCTTTTAATGTCTTCGATACCATTCAAAGTGGAAGATTTTTGTATTCCATTTAATCAAGTTAACGAGCGCGGTAATACTTTCCGTGTAGAGCTTAAATCTGTGAAGCTTGCAAGTTTTATGATGTGAGTTATGCTCATGTGCAATAAATCAATTCAATGCTTGAGGAAGTCCGGGAATTTAATTGATCATCGACAATATTTGATGGATAGTCCTACCGCAATTGGAACCACCTCGGCACCGGGGTCTGCACCAGGTTCGGCACCTGGTTCCAACGATGAAAACCGTCGTGTTAAATTCTTGTGTAGCTTCCTGGGGAATATAATGCCTCGTCCCCAAGATGGAAAGCTTCGTTATGTTGGCGGAGAGACACGAATTGTGAGTGTGCCACGAGATATTAGTTATGAGGAGTTGATGAGTAAGATGAGGGAGCTATATGATGGGGCAGCAGTGTTGAAGTATCAGCAACCTGATGAGGATCTCGATGCCCTTGTCTCTGTTGTGAATGATGATGATGTTGTTAACATGATGGAAGAGTATGACAAATTGGGTTCAGGTGATGGATTTACTAGACTCAGGATTTTTTTGTTTTCTCATATTGACCAAGATGGTTCTTCACACTTCATTGATCCAGATGACACGGAGAGGAGGTATGTTGATGCATTGAATAATCTGAATGATGCTTCTGATTTTAGGAACAAGCAACAACCAGAATTTCCTATTGTTGGCCCGGTTGAGGATGTCCATGTGGCCGATCAATTCTTTAATCCAATCAATGTGGAGGCCGGCCTTCATAGCCAGAGAAATGGTGAGGTATCCATGGCACAGTATAACTTGCATCACCTCACAATTCCTCACATTGGGTCTGGGCAGCAGCAGCAACCTATGACTCAGAGGTATAGTGAAATGGATGCACCATGGAGTCCTGCTTATTATTCTCCAAGGCATCACGGTCATCATGACTCAAGATCGTTGGTAGAATTTCCATCTTCTCCTGCTGCTGCAAGGTATCGCATGCCATTTGTAGACTTACCAGATAAGGGCATTGATAGAATGCCGGATGAATATGCTCGGCATCAGGTGAATCATCATCCTGTATATGAAAATCAACCACAATATTCTGAAAATGTTGTGTGGCTGCCAACTGGAGCTGCACCCAGCGAGACATCAGCTTTTCCAGGCAATATTCTTCATAGCCACCATGTGCTTGACAGTAACAGTATATGTGAGCACTGCCGGATGAATTATCCGAGATGTCAACCACATATTCAGCATGCTAATATTGGTAATGGATTTCCACAGGTGGCTAATCCATGTGCAGAATGCCCTACAAACAGGGATGCTTTCATGGTGAATGCTGATGGAAAATTGCATCCTGTGATCTATCCCAATGAGCCAAATAATGATCCCAGGTCTGTTTACAATGATACTCAAAATCATGAAAGAGGCTGGGTGTTGCCAAATCAGACAAATGCTCGTGTTGAGGAAGCACGGGGACATGTTTCTGTATCTGGAAGATTGAATGATCATTATGTTGTTGATGGTCCTGCCATAAATTTCCCTCCTGGGCATGGTAGTGTGGCCGATGGACATAGTTTGTCTTCCAATTATGTTCACCCACGAGCTGGGCATGAAATGGGGCCTGAACTGTTCCGTGACCAAACTGTGGCTACTCCACCGCATATACAAGTACCTTCTCCAGAGGAGTTCAGTTTGCGCTATGGGAATCCACCTCCTTTTGGAGTTGATAGTCATTATCCTCCTCGTGGACCTGTACCTGGTCATGCATTCTGGAGAAATCCTCCATCTCCTGTTCACATTGGATCATCATATGAATCATCTCAGCAGGTGAACGGTATGGTAAATGCAGGATTAACGCGGGGAGAGGGCAGTCCAAGATTTTACATTGGGGCAGATGGTCAAAATCCATGCATTGAATCTTCACAGAAAATGTCAGGTCAGGATGGATCAGCCATTTCAGAATATCCTTTTTCTCAAGCTCTGAAAATGAATCCAAATTCCCTTGGTCTGGAAAATCAACAGAAAACTACTGTAGATGCCACCCATCACCCACTGGACATAAATGTTGGGACTCATTTGGAGACAGTCCAGCTGCCAAAAGCATCCTCTAATCTGGTTCACGTTAAAGAGGATTTAAGAAATGACACTCGAGTGAGTGAAGTGATGAGGAAGCAATCTAGAAGTTTGATTGGAGAAACAAAAGAGGCAGAAAATGTGGATAAGGTTGAGAACTCTAATGTGCAGAGTATATCTTTTTCAGAACAAAAGAAAATTGCTGAAAATAATTGTGAAGCCGCTCCTCCGGTTGAGTCTAATAATTCAAATTCAGGACCTGCAGCAGCGGGTGGTGATGTTGAGAAATTGGCCACTCAGGATCTTTCTGTTCCAGAAGATTCTAAACTTACAGTTAACAATCTCAGTTTCTTACCTGAGTTGATTGCTTCTGTAAAGAAGGCTGCATTAGAAGGTGCTGCTGAGGTGAAAGCTAAAACCAAAGAGCATGCTGGTTCTCAGATGCATGATTCAGCACCCAAAGAAGAAACAGAAAATGAATTGGAATCTGTGGTGAGGGTTAAGTGATTTGGTCTTTATTTTTCAAAGTTGAAGAGGTGACCGGTTCTTCTAGGAAGAGAGTGAAATAGTTGTGGCTAATTTATGTTGCCTTGTGATGTTTCTTTTATTGGTCTTGCAGAATGCTCAGGGTGATTTGGAATTGGATTCTGATAATGACAATAAAATTGAGCCTACAAGGGCTGAGGCAGAAGCTATTGCTAAAGGATTGCAGGTTTTCTCGATATCATACTTATATGCATTATGTATATCTTGTGTCTTTCTCTTACAAGGTCTTTCTTGGTGCTTTCTTCCCACATGCCTTGGTTTCAATGCAATGCTGGTTCACTTTTTCAGACAATTAAAAATGATGATTTGGAGGAGATCCGAGAACTGGGTTCTGGAACCTATGGGGCTGTTTATCATGGGAAATGGAAAGGTTCTGATGTCGCAATTAAGAGGATAAAAGCCAGTTGTTTTGCTGGAAGACCATCTGAAAGAGAGAGATTGGTAAATTTGTTTTTTCTTACTGGTTGTTTTTCCTTTCTTCTAACTACTATTAGTTCATACTCTGCACAGAAGTAATTATTTCCACTCTTGTACCATGAAATATTAGAAGCTCAATGTTATATCTTATTAGGGGCTTTGTCATTAGGTTGACATGTGCTCCCACAAGAAAATTTTAAATATGTATATGTTAGATATGTATGCTGTAGTATTAGTTTTGGTTTGAAGTGAGGGATTGGATTGAGAAGGCGATCCGTCTGTCTAGCTGGGGTGAAGAGGATAGTCTCGTACATAATTTTACTTAGAATCCAACTCATTTGAGTGGAAGGAAACATCTAATTTTCCTTTAGTACAAGCACATATAAAACAAAGGAATGAAAGAGCAGCTATAAATCATATACGACAATGAGTTGTTTTATTATGTCTATTGAATTTGAAACTTATTATTATACTCGGCTTTATATAGTATTTACACTTTTGTCTCTGTTCCAGATTGCTGATTTCTGGAAAGAGGCATTAATACTGAGTTCATTACATCATCCAAATGTGGTATCCTTCTATGGTATTGTTCGTGATGGCCCTGATGGTTCTTTAGCTACTGTGACAGAATTCATGGTTAATGGATCTTTGAAACAGTTCTTGCATAAAAAGGATAGGTAATTCAATGCATGCTGAGTTTACACTTCTTGAATATTTTAGAAGCTTTTCTAAGTCTGGCATGCGGCAAATATGAAAGTTCTTATGTACAGGTAAAATATTGATGTTGTTTTTGTGTCTGAGCAATTTAACAGAACAATAGATCGTCGTAAAAGGCTCATCATAGCCATGGATGCTGCATTTGGCATGGAGTATCTGCATGGAAAGAACATTGTGCATTTTGATTTGAAATGTGAGAATCTTTTAGTCAATATGAGAGATCCCCAACGGCCTGTCTGCAAGGTATCCATAAGAATTAGGGTCCAATTTATTTCATGATGCAAGTTTTTGACTCTCAGGTAGTTCATATTGAGGTTTTTCCCTTTTGTTTTCCATCAAGGAGTAGCTGGCATAGGATGCTGCTTATTCTTGTTATAAAATGCTTTGTTATTTGGTATTGACAGTTAACTTATTTTTTCCAGATTGGTGATTTGGGTTTATCGAAGGTAAAACAGCACACACTAGTGTCAGGTGGGGTTCGGGGAACTTTGCCATGGATGGCACCTGAACTCCTTAGTGGGAAAAGCAATATGGTGTCAGAGAAGGTATTCTTGACATAGCTGTTTGGCTTTACATTGCACATGTCTCTTTCATCTTTTGTAATGGTAATTTCTTGGTGTGCTTGCCTGTGCTGTAGATTGATGTTTACTCCTTCGGGATTGTTATGTGGGAATTGCTCACAGGGGATGAACCCTATGCTGAAATGCATTGTGCTTCAATAATAGGTGAGCACCTACATGCTAACAACTGCATATGCTATATCATTTGCCACATTATCCTTTGCAAAGTGATTCTATCAAATCATTGTGATATCAGTCTGTAATCCCTGTTAAGCAACAGTATGCTAATAAGAGTGTTGTTTCTTTGATCTATATGCTAATCAGTTGAATCATTGTGATATCAGGAGGGGTTATTGTTGACTGGGTTTGAACTGTACTCCTGTGAGGATTGTGTTCCAACATATTCTAAGGAAAATCACACTCAAACATAGAATTGTAGTATTTAGTTTGGAGGCAGTCTCTTTAATTAATTTGTGTACTTTTACACACACTCTCTCTCTCCTTTTTTTTAATCCAGTACTTAGTTTTCTCTGAGATGTGTTTTGTCTGTATCCATATTTCTAAGTTCATTCATGATATTCTAATTTTTACTGATGAATTTGCCAACCTAAGCCATTTGCTACATGTCCAATCCTGGATGCTCCATGAAAAACCTGATGTTTTGATGTCTTAGTGTCTCCAATCCAGCCATTTTGCCTAGTCTTTTTTAATTACCAAATACCCCATCTCAGCTCACTATCACCAAACGGAAACCACAGGCTGGTGCTCAAGTTTTTTGTACACCATTTGCAAGCTGCAGATCTAGCATGGGGCTAGAGTATCACAGGGCTAGCTGGCCTGTGTCTCACACTGTTATCTTGTTCATATCTGCTGTAAGAGTTTGCCACATGAAACCTAGTACATGACCCCTGTCATGAATTATTGTCGCTGGATTTTTTACGTTTGGCTTAAGATGTGTATGTCTAAACATTTGCATGTTGCTCTAGATACTTGTCTATATTCTGCTGTTTAGAAATATGGGCTTTATATCAATATCATGATCTTCTGTTATCTTCTTTTTTTGTGTAGGGGGAATTGTGAACAACACGTTACGTCCCCAAATCCCAACATGGTGTGATCCTGAGTGGAAATCTCTAATGGAAAGTTGCTGGGCCTCTGATCCGGTAGAGAGGCCATCATTTTCAGAAATCTCCAAGAAATTGAGGAGTATGGCTGCTGCAATGAATGTGAAATAGTCTAGAACTGGTAGAGAACGGTAATAAGGTGAACCATGGTTCTTCATATTCAGGGCACCTATTTACTTAGCTTTAATAAGATAAAAAGGTTCCAAGGTGCCTAATATTCAAGCTTATGTAGGCTTTTATTATAATATCATGCCTTGGTTTAGTCTAAGAAATCTTTTGAAATATTTGCCTTGAAATGATGTTTTCCTTAGTGCTGTTAGCCGCACTCTAGCATGAATTTTCTCCTAGAAGCAGCATGGTGCTATAAAAGAAGCCTCAGATGAGATATCACAATGTGAGTTCTTTTATTAATGTGATTGTGAATAGTAAACAATTACTAGAGACGTTAATTTCTGTTGATATGTGGTTATAATTGTCTCTCACATGGCTTTATAGTTTTGCACTTGAGTAGGATGATGGTAGCAATTGGAGTGATTTTACTATATCAACTGAGGCGGAACCATGCCTTCTGGAGGGATATGTACATAACTTAGTTTACTGACATGTCTCCTAAATGCTTCATATGGAGAAGATAACGACGATTATGCTTCCCAAAACTGCAGTTGGGACAGGAACCTTATTTATTTCAAAATTTTATTTGACTTTCATTGGTATATTCTTAAATGACATGGATTTATATGTATGCCTCAACATCTTGTGCTTTAGCTCTTTGCTGTAAAATAAAGGTCATTTTATAAGGACCTAATTCATTTTGTGTCCAATGCCTCAGAGGCCTAATTTTTTGGCTTTGCTGAATCATTTTGCAGCTTGTGGTTTATGTTCTGTGTGCTGAAAAGATTTCAACCAGGAAACTGCACTTTGTATGTGCAAGAAATCTTAATAACAATTGCTAAAATCAGTGACAGAGACAGGCCTGAATGTAAATGATAAAGTAAATGAATGTGTGGGGGCCAAAACTTAATTTAAAAAAATACAAATTAATATAGTTAGAGTGCTGATAGATTATACATAAAAGGTCTAAAATTTGGTAAAGCAAACTCAGAGGAGACACCGGGACTAGTGAATTCACAAAGCAAGAGTATTTGGTCAACTATATACAACATAGTAGTTCATAATCTATATAATTATATATAAAAAGATGACTCATAAATTCTGCTATTGTTAAAATTTTATGGGTTGAAGTGAAAAAAAAAAGTTTGGAGAAAGGGCGGGAGGTAAGGCTGCATTTCTTAAAAATTACGCTTAAATCAAATATTGGCTAAAATCTTCATGCAAGATTCTGTTGTACTTTGGAATGATTGGACTCCAGATTTTATTGTATTTACATACATACTACAATGCAAGAGGTTGATTTTATTTATTTTAAAATAGAGATAAAATGACAAATTATAGACCTCGTTGACTTGATTTTTTTTAGATAATTTTAGTTGTTTGTCTTAAGTAGCTGTTCTTGATTTCGATTTAAATGATTATATCATCAAGTTTAAGCATAATGGTGAGATATTGCTTGGCATCACCAACTCTTGAATGTGAAGAAAATCCAGTAAAGCCAAATTCTGTGACTCAGTAATTTACATCCAGCCCTTGGCCCTTCTACCAGAGTTCAATACCCTTTCTACCTAAAACGCGGGTTTGACTTTTCGTTTTGAAGTCAAAGTAGCCTTTTGCATGTTGATTTCGTATCCACGTACACATGATGTATATATCCAATCAACAGTAGCATCTTTTTTTTTTTTAACAATTAATTTTAAAAAATTACCTAAATGGCTTTTGGTTTTAGAAAAAAAATTATTTAAGCACATAATTATTTATACTACATATATAATATTTTATATTTACACTTTATGACTTAATTTAAATTATACTAACTCCATGAATTTTAGTTTGAGAAATAAAATATGAAAGTAACCAAAGTTCCTATTGTTTTGTCAAAAAATATTTGTCATTGAAAAATTTCATTTATTTATATATAAATAAATTTCTTTTATGTTATTTGTATACTTTGTGATTAACAAATTAGTGTATGGTGTCATGGTAGTAGGAAAAATAACTTTCTCTCTAAAATAAGAGATATTATTTTTCATCGTATTTTATATATGTAACATTAAAAAATAAAATATTTTATGTTATTTTAATATTTTATAATTATAAATACAAATAAATAATATTATTTATATGAAAAATGTTTTACCATAAAAGACAAACCAACAAATTAAATAGTTGCGGTACAGCGTTAACTGCATGCCATTGTGAAATTGAGTAAAAATTTAAATTTGCTTGCCTTTTAGAAAAGTTAAGGGCGGTTAAGGTATCCTTAATTATGAGCATTCATTTGCTGATAAAACCTTTTCTTTTCTCTCGTTGCTCTGAAAATGAATTTTGAGTTGGTTAACATAGCTTATGAACATATCATTACATCTTTTTTCCCACCATCAATTTATGTTGTATATAGAAATCAGCCTCACAAGGACGAACCTTCGAGTGTAACGAAGACTAAACCCCATGCTCCCGTAAGCAACAACAGTAAGGTAATCCTGAGCATCAAGCCCTGTCTCACTCGTCGCGTCACAACGACCTTGCGCAGAGGTTCAGACACGCCCCGCGAAATAACCTACCTCACGAGGGACAGACTAGTGAAGAAGCCACAAGACCGAATCCTCGAGTAACTGGCCACTCCGCTTGTGATCGCCTCCTCGTTACAACAACCCCCAAATTGTTATAGTCGAACCTGTGACAAACCACAAACTCCCCCGCCCAGGATATCAAGCGTCAGACACTAGTCTACCGTCAGCCTAGGGGAACCACTCAGCAGCCTACTTTTTGTAACAGTCAGATTGTAGCCCCCTTTATTGTCTTTTCTCATTTATTATTGATATAACACAACTGTAACTTATAATTAATGCATGTAACCCTTCCTTCCTCTATAAATAAGCTTACATTGTTAGAAAGAGGAGGGAGAAATCTTGTAAGCAGAAACTCTGCAAATTACTCAATATCAATAAAACTTCCGCCGCAGATGTAGGGTCCGGTACCGCCTGAATTTGGCCAAACCACGTTAAATGTGTTGCTCATCTATTTCATCTTCTTCCTCTCGGTCACATCTCCTCAGGACTTCAAAAGCAGCATTGGATCCCAGAACTCATCCCATTAGCAGAAGTTCGGGTCTTCCACACCAACCAAATTTCACCGTCAATATTTTGGCACCGTCTGTGGGGATTCATCTGCTTTCTGAAGTTTCTACTACAGGTTAATCATGGCCAGATGAAGAACGAATCGGAGTTCCACAGCTCCAGCTTCCCAGCACACCATTGCACCTGAAACTCAACAGGCGTAAACGTCTGACCAGTCCCGATCAGCGCTTGAAAACACGGTCAAACAATTGGCCCAAACTGTCAAAATGCTTGCTCAGGTACAAGCACAAAATGCCCAAAGACAAGAAGAAGTCATAGCTCAACTCCAACAGCTTTGTGAAGAAGCCCAGAGGGAGGTCCACGACGATCTCGATAGCCAACAATCGAGGGGCTCGCATCAAGCAGAAAGCTCTATCCCTCATCATGAAGGAGAACGAACGGTGATGGAAGAAGTTCTCCAAAGGCTGAAATAGCTAGAAGAGCGCCCTCAACATCAAAGCAATCAGCCTCGCTATGAGGAGACATCGTCATTTTCTGTGGAAGTTGAGAAGCAACCTCTCTCGCAGAAGATCAAAGTGCCCGCTATCCCGCTGTATGATAGGAACAGTGACCCGAGCGATCACCTGGACGCGTTCAATACTCAAATGGACCTCCAGACGATCAACCCCCTGGTGAAGTGCCGCGTCTTCCCCGCCACTTAGGGGCAATACCTTGTGCCTGGTTTAAACGCCTCTCCCCGCGCAACATCAGCAGCTGGGAAGAGTGTCAAAGGAAGTTTGTTGACCAATATCGGGTGCTGAAGAGATAACTTACACCTCCTTGCCACCTTGCAATGATTTTTCAGTGCAAGGATGAGTCGCTCAAAAACTATCTCACCCGGTTCAGGCACGAGGCCAACTCCGTGGAAAATCCCTCGAAAGAAAGTGTTCTGACTGCCATCTCAGTGGGACTTCATAAGGATGGCAAGCTATACAGAAGCCTCTACAAGTCCCCCGCTCGAGACCTCGTCGAATTTTATGATTGGGTGACCAAGCAAATAAGATGGGAAGAAACCTTCAGAATGGAGAAACCCAAACATAAAACGGGTCATAACAGCCCCACCACGAGCAAAAAGAGGGGTAGCAAGAGTTACAACAACCCTACTCCTCATCTTGCGAAGAAGGAAAAACCTCAGTAGCATCCTGTCAGATACTCAGGACAGAATCTTTACCACGGAAAGGCAGAACGAGGACTTTGGGAAACCCTAGCCATTAATGGCATCCCCCAAATCCAAAGACCAAAGCAGATTTTGTGCTTATCACAATGAGGCTGGACATACCACTTCAGAGTGTCGGATGCTGAAAGATGCCATAGAAGACCTTATCAGAAGAGGTCGATTACAAGATTATGTGGTAAGACCATCAGGGCAGCGCGCTCAGCAAGCTTAGGGAGTTATCACCCAAGAGCCTGAGCCCTTCGTTAGAACCATATTCTAATCTTGTAACTCTCCAAAGGTGTTTGGCTGCACCAACTGTTGCGCACTAAATCAATGAAAATTGCCGATTGGCCAAAGCATTTATGAAGACATAAGTCTTCTCCTTATCTTCACAACCAAACAAACTCACTACAGTGAACGATTTTCACCTCGCTACAGCGTAATCTCTACAAACAAACTCACTACGGCAAATGACTTTCATAAAAACAAAATCGAGAGTGAGACGACCCCTGAGCCTACCTCGCAACGTCCAAGGGTGAGACGGCCCTTAAGCCTACCTCGAGGCTCCGAAAAACAAAAATAAAATCGAGGGTGAGACGGCCCCTGAGCCTACCTCGCAATGCCCAAGGGTGAGACGACCCTTGAGCCTACCTCGTGATTACAAAAACTAAAAAACTCAGCGAACAGTTTTTACCTCGCTATTATCGAAACAAAACCATCATGATCACCCACAGCTCTCATGTGGACATATCTCTCAAAAGAAATCTCTCAAGCGTGGCTCACTCGCGATATCTCTCTCACATTAAGTCAAGCAGTCAGAAAAATGATGAAAGTGTAGCCGACTAGCTAAAAGAAGAAATTCTCATTAAGTTGTTATGAATTTATATACAAAAATGCGTAAACCATTCATTACAATTTCTGAAAGGAGAAGAACTCATCCCACGTACAAACCTCAATAAGCGAGGCAACGGTACATCAGGAAAGAAGATCGAAAGCATGGAAACAGCTAAAAAGCCGGCTACCAGTCGTCGGGCTCGCAAAAGAGCAGCAGCCCCAGAGTTCCTCCTGCTTATTCCTCCGGCGCGTCCTCCTGAATCAAACCCAAAGTAATTCAAAAAGTCATAAAAACTGACTGACCATGTAGTAGCACTACAAGCAACGGCTGAATGAGGTGGCTAGAAGACACCGTGAGAAGCTTGTAGAAGCCCGCCAGGCAGATTCTGTGCCGAGGCCACGTGCAACGGGCTATCCATGTCTCCCGCTACCCTGCAACAGGCCATCCATGTCTCACCAAGCTTCGCCGGAAGCCAAGACACCAAAACACAAAGGGCTCTTCAATCTCCTCCATTGGGTTTCTCTGGGACGAAAGAAAGAATGTCCCAAGTTATAAATAGACCTGCTCGGCCCTTTGAAGAATCCAGAGAAAATCTGATCTGATCTTCATCCAATGGCTCGAAACAAGCGGCAATGCCACGTCAATGGCAAAAAGTGACAAACAGAGGAAAGTATGGCCTAAAGCAGAATGAAAAGATATTTGACACAACACTTCGGTCAAAGAAGCACATTGGCTGAAGATACGAATCAAGCCTCGAAAATATGCAACTCCCGGTCCGTGAAGCAAATCGAGAGTTGGGGGGCTTATATTGTATACAGAAATCAACCTCGCAAGGACGAACCTCCGAGTGCAACGAAGACTAAACCTCACGCTCCCGTAAGCAACGACAACAAGGTAATCCCGAGAGTCAAACCCTGCCTCGCTCGTCGTGTCAAAACGACCCTGCGAAGAGGTTTGGGTGCCCCCCACGAAATAACCTCCCTCACGAAGGATGAACCAGCGAAGAAGCCACAAGACCGAATCCTAGGGTGACTGGCCACTCTGCTCGTGATCGCCTCCTCGTTATAACAACCCCCAGATTGTTATAGCCGAACCTGCGACAAACCATAAACTCCCCCACTCGGGATATCAAGCGTCAGACACTAGTCTACTACCAGTTTAAGGGAACCACTTTGCAGCATACTTCTGTAACAGTTAGATTATAGCCCCCCATTTATTGTCTTTTCTCATTTATTATTGATATAACACAACTGTAACTTATAATTAATGCATGTAATTAATGCATGTAACACTTTCTTTATCTATAAATAGGCTTACATTGTTAGAAAGATGAGGGAGGAATCTTATAAGCAGAAACTTTGCAAATTACTCAATATCAATAAAACTTCTGCTGTGGACGTAGGGTCTAGTCCCGTCCGAATTTGGCCGAACCATGTTAAACGTGTTGCTCATCTATTTCCTCTTCTTCCTCTCGATCACATCTCCTTAGCACTTCAAAAGCAGCACTAGATCCTAGAACTCATCCCGTTGGCAGAAGTTCAGGTCTCCACACTAACCGAATTTCACCGTCAACAATTTATAAAAAAAATAATGTGAATAACGATAATCATAATAATTAATAATAATAAATAATTTATTTTTACCTAATATTATCTATTTCAATAAAAAATTTATAATAAATTATAAGTATGTATTTATTAAAAAAATCTAATAAATAATATATTATAATTATTTATTTTTTAAAAAATATATAATAAATAATAAATTGCAATGATATATTTTTTAGAAGAAAAATATGATAAATAATATATTAAAATATTTTATAAAATAAAAGAATATTCAAATAAATAATAAAATATACTCATATCTTTAGATGTCATTTCACATATAACTAGCTAATAGTAAGTTGATTTAATTAAATATTTTTACACAAACAATTAATGTTATCAACTACTCAAATAAGATGATATAATCAACTTTCAAATAACGATTACTAATGCAATCAGTTAACAGCTAATATAATCAATTTATTATCAAACAGGCCAATGTATAAATTGAAATATATAGCTACTTAATTTTATTTTATTTTTTTAAAACAGAAGTAATAAGTTATTTGATACTTATGAAATATTTTGAATTTGAATTCAAAATATTAAAAAAGAAAAAGTCTAAAAATAATATCAGATACCACAGCATGCCGCATATATTACTACTTAAACGATTCAGCTGTTCTTTTAAGGGTAAATAATTTTGTTTATAATTTGAAATATTAGATCTGATTAGGTCAAATTCTTGGATTCATAAATGTATATGTTTCTTAACAGTCTTAACGAAACAAGCAACAAATGGTTTGACAATTACATTTGTTATATGACTTGGAGGAGAGGCTAGAGACCAATTTGAGATCAGCAACTTGGTCTTTTTAAATTAATAGCATATATTGGAATTATTTTATTAAAAGTGCATGAAGCAAAGATAGTAACAGTTTGATGATATATATTAATTATCACAAACACTTATTCATTAGAGTCTTGCAATTTGCTAACAGTAATAGTCATCAGTGTCTTATACGAGAAGAATATTAATAGCTTATAAAATTGGCCTGGAGTAGCATCTTTGTCAACTATAGTGACGACATATGCAAGAGTGCCATATTTCTCAGAAATTACTGTCCATTATTATATTAAAACAACTTTTGGTTGAAGATTAGTGAATTAAACAAATAGAATCCCATGTGGCATGACAGCAAAATTACTCAGATATTTAAAAAGCTAATGAGCCATTGCAAAAGCAAAACCTAGTAACTGGATTAAAGAACCTCGTAATAGTCTCATTGATAATCACAATTACAGAAAACTGTAGATATTACGATAAATAACAGTTAGATAGAGAGATCGAATCCAAAAATTTGAATGTAAAAGAAGTCAAAATCTTTCCAAACCGATTGAACCAAAAAGGTTAGATATTCAGTTTTTTACCACAAAGAAAAATGGCTGTCCATAAAAATTAATATATACCCTCCTTAATGCTTAATTATTGTTCTTGAAGCCAACAACACGTGGTTCAATTATAAAAGAGTTGCTGAATATTTTTTATGGAGAAAAATACATTTTACTTTTATGTAATATGATTCTAATTTCAATTTACTTATTCTTGATTTAAAGTAGAAGTAATTTATGGTTTGCACTATTAATACATTATTTACTTGTGTTAATTTTTCTTTCAAATTTAACGAATTTTGTTATATGTTAATCACGTATTTTCTAATTAGTCATAATTTGACAATAATTATATTTCATTATTTTTAATTTTCTCTTTTCCCTAAATTGAAAATTGAAGAAATTTTACAAAAATCAAAGGTAATTTTTTTTTAGGATTTCAAATTTAAGCAAAAAAAAAAAATGAAAATGATAAGATAAAATCATGATTAAATTAGAACTAATTAAAAAGCATGTGATTGATATACAATAAAAATCTGTTACATTTGAATTGTAAATTGATATAAATAGAGACAATATTAATGATACAAATTATAAGTTGTTTTTCTTTGTGACACTTTATAACACGTATAGATAAGTGTATTTTTTCAATTCAACATATTAGAAAGTCCTTATTACAACTCAAAACTGTAATTAACGTTTATGCCTAATCCTTGCTCATCCATATCAATTGACCTAGCTAATTATGGTAATAGTAGTTCAAGTTGTAGTTAATCAATGCTAAAAATACGGACATTTAGTAACTCCGCAATCTTAACGTTGAATATTAAGAAGATAACTAAATTTTATATTAGGGTCGGCAAGAATTTAATATTAACCAAGTTCTACACGGCTACAGAAAACTAAGCACAACAAATTAAACCAATCAGTCAAATTGATTAGAACCAATAATTATCCTTATTTTTTGTTTAATAGCCATTTATTACGCGCTTATCCTCTCTTTTTTAAGAAATTCTTAAATACATGTTTTCATGTATTATGTAAAACCAATTACAAGTTAATATATGTTTGATATATATATATATATATATATATATCAATGGACTTATCACATTTAAATAAAATTACATATGTCAATATATAATTAACATCATATAAGAATGTTACATGTATATATGGATTTAAATTATAATTATGATCGTGATTGTTAATCAAATTTTAAAATCTTGCAAGTATCTAACAATTTTTCTTCCTGATTGTGTTCACTGGATCAATTACTACAGGTTGGTCTTCTTGATGATGAAATATATGCACTGCCTTTTTCATGTTCTTCAAATCATAACAAAAAGGAATAGTATCAAGGCAAAGATTCTTGGTTAAGGAGGAAGACAAGCATGTTTTCTAGGTTCCAAATATCTTAGAGTTCATTGCATGATAAGGATGTTAACATTTATATATTTGTAGGGGGTGGCTTGCTTTTAGAATTTGATAGTTTCTTCTTGTTGCAATTCTCTGTGAGTGCGGTTCCGAACCTCCTTTTTCTCCTACTTGGTTTAAAAATGCACCAAGAGAAATATTAATATAGGAAACCAAGGTCAATGAGTGGTGCTTATTCTTCTGAAAAATATTTGTCACAAGGGTCTTTCTGTTTGGAGTTTTCTTTCTTTTCTTGATTTGATTCAAGTTTCCTGTTATTTTTAATAATATCAGAGCCAACTTGTCAAAATTAGGGAGCGAGATGAGAAGAAAGAAAGAAAGAAAGAAAAATATAAGAAATTGGGGTTTTGTTGATTAGTGATAATAATAATAGCCCAACTAATTCTTAGCAAAAAAATAAACAATTAATTTAATAAATGTTTGACTTCTTCATTTTTCTCCTTATATAATCTATTAGCTGCATTATTGCACAATCAATTCAATTCCAACCCATTCTTTTCAAAGAGCTTTTACTGAGCTGTGGCAATGTTTTGGTGAGCCAAGATGCCCTAAATAAGCAATTAAGGGTTATAACTTTTGCTTGTTTGCTCCAAGGTGGTAACTTCTATAGGTACATAGAGTTAATTTGCCCTTCCGATTCAAACAATTATATGTGTGGTTCAAGTTGGCCGAAAAATAAAGTCATGTCATGAACTCAAGCTAGGCCGGTTGAAAAAAAAAACCCACACAGAGTCAAAGAACAAGAACTAGTGTACCAGAAATATCCTGTCATGTTTGAAAAATGGACAATTTACATTGACATGATTTCAAATAAGAATCAGTTGGTTATGATCTTATGGTGATGTAAAACAAACGAGAACTGAATGATTGTCAAGGCACTGATCTCATCGGCTCTTTCAAAATATTAATTATTGTGCTATTGTACAGATAAAATTTGAATAGACAGAATTTAAATCATATAAGGTAAGCAATTTAGTGACAGTAGGTAACATAAATCAAGTATGCCTAGGATTATTCTCGTATTTGGTTTCTAGTTTCTACACACATTCATAACATTTCAATTGCTTGATACCTTTCAATGTATTGATATGATACCTTTATAAATTAATGAGACTATTCATAGAGCTAGAAATTTTTATGCAGAGAGAAGCTTACTTACCCACACAAACTGTTCTATTTCTAATAAAAACCAATGATGAATCAATCAATTCGGAGCTATATTAAGGAAATCGTCATGTTACAATATCTGAAACTCAGCGGCAAAATTATGGAGGGGAGTGTTCCTATCACGATAAGAAAGAGAAACAAAAAGTCTTCGAGCACATGTCACTTTGCAGGATCACATGTACTATAAAAAATTTAGTCTAAAATCATCAAAAAGTGCAAATTTCTTTCGTACGTGACTGCATTTGCTAATTACAGTCTTTTTATATGACTAAATTGTTACTTCAAAACAGCTAAACTTTCACTATGATATAATTCATGTAAAATTATAATACCGACTATTGCTTGAAAATTGAACATTTCAAGGTAGATATATATATAGTTGGCGACAAAATAAAAGGATGGAGACTTCTTTAATTTGATCAAAATAAGACCAGTACATTGGGCTCAAAATAAATATTAAACTAGTGGACCTTTATAAAAAATAGCAGTGTAATTATTTTAAAGAAGAAGAAATTGGTGCATGTTACACTTGTCCAGTTGCATGCATATTAAAATCATGATGAGCTAACTAATCCAAAAAGCAAGACAGAGAAAGATAAAAAGATGAATAAACCCTAGCTAGAAGAGAAAAAGCTAGTGATATAGGGATAATGAGGTCGTAGACTTTTTGTCCTTCTAAGCAGCACATCAGGCTCTCTTCCTACCTATAAATCCTTCCTCTTTCTTCGTAGTTTCCCAACAATCTCAGACAACCTTCTCTCGGTTTTTGTTTCATAGGAAGACAGAAAAGATCATACAGAAGGTGGAAAACCCAAGCACAGAACATTAACATAGTAAAGAGATGGGTCGAGCTCCTTGCTGTGACAAGGCCAACGTGAAAAAGGGACCTTGGTCTCCCGAAGAAGATGCTAAACTTAAAGCCTATATGGAAAAATATGGAACTGGTGGCAATTGGATTGCTCTTCCCCAGAAAATTGGTGGGTATTCTAGTTCTATCTTGGCAAAAATATCAATCTTCTTCTTTTTTATCTGGTGTAAACAATTGCAGACGCTATACTATCAAATCAAGTGACTTAGAATACTAAGTTTAATACTAAGAGATCAGATGTTTTATGAATAGATAAAGTGAGTGTCGGTGTCTTTTTAGAAGAATGAGTTATAATATGTACTTGGTTTGGCTTTGGGAAAGTGTGAGTTTAATTATAATAATCATCGGTTAATAAACCTTCTAATGGGTGCAATTAATTTTCAGGGCTCAAGAGATGTGGAAAGAGTTGCAGACTTCGATGGTTAAATTACCTGAGGCCTGATATCAAGCATGGTGGATTTACTGAAGAAGAAGACAATATCATTTGCAGCCTCTACATAAGTATTGGCAGCAGGTCCTTATTTTCTCTTTCTTAATGCCCTAATCCCCAAAATTAACCATCTCTATTTTTGTGTTTTTGCCTTAGTTTTTCAGGCTTCAACATGTAGCCAATTGTCCTTTTAACTTTGTCACCAGAATCTCTGGTGGTTTTTAAATTATTCTTAGAAACTGACACTGTTTCATATTGTTATATATATATATATATATATATATATATATAGGTGGTCCATTATTGCAGCACAATTACCTGGAAGGACAGACAATGACATCAAGAATTACTGGAACACCAGATTGAAGAAGAAATTACTGGGGAGACGCAAACAGTCGACTAACTTCAATCCAAAAGACACGAACGGATTAGAAGACAGCCCATATTCAAATGCCCTAAGCAATTCGGCTCTTGAAAGGCTTCAATTACACATGCAACTTCAAAGCCTTCAAAACTCTTTGTCTTTCTACAATAATCCTGCACCTTGGCCCAAGTTTCATCCTTTCCAAGAAAAGATCATCCAGAACTTGCAAACTTTGAATGGCAACAACACTGATTCAGTGATGCAAAATGCTTCTTCCTCCACGGATGCCGGGAAAGTACAACAAGACGAATTCTACAAACTTGCTGGTGATAATTTTGTGAAGATTAATAGTCCAAAAGTTGATGATCCTTTGGAGAATAATTCTTTGAATTATGGAATATCATCTGCGGACAGCTCGGTTCCATTCATCGCTACTGGGAATAATCCAATGAATAACATGGGAATTCAGAGAGATGAATTTGATGATATTCTCAACAGAACAATGGGTTACGTTCCACAAGAAGATCAGGTGGCTGAATTTGATTGTTTCAGAGAAATGAATGGTTCTTTAAAGGACAGCTTGATGTGGTGGTCGACCAATGATTTTGATACCAAATCAGCATCCTCAAACTCTTGGGATTCAAATAACAATGTTATTCAGCCTTCAGATGGGATGTTTCAGAATTATGAACTAGGTTACGGTTTGTTCTGATCACGAAGATATGAATGTAACACTTGGTCTGGTATTGGTAATTTGTCGTATTGTTCATAAGATGGGAACCGAAGAGTCCAGTAGAAGGTCTTATTCTAAACAGGGTGAATATATAATAACATTGTAAATGGACGTCTGAATCATGCATGTAGAAATTCTCCTAGCCTCTACTTTGTTCTGGTCATGAGCAATATATGATAATAGGATCCTGAACCCAAAGCATCAAATACCATTGGAAGCAGAAAGACAATATGGATGTACTTGAACCAAGTGAAACGGGTCAAATCTCACAAGATCTTTTAGATTTAATTAAGATCATGAATATGCATGGAAGATAAGATTTCAATCTAATTTACTGGTACGATATATTTTTGAAAGATAATCCATAGCACGATTCTAAAATCCAATTACAATATAATTATAATTGTAATTAGTTATAATCAATTAAACTCTGAACAAATATAAAAAAAAAAAATGATTATCACAGAATAAAATTGTGAAGAATTATTATTATGGACCGTAATTTACAACCATAATACATTTGCTATGTGGTTTAAGGCTAAATTTTGAGAAGAAAAGTTGCTTGCCCTTTTCCTATGTCGCGCATGTAATAATATGATAAAAAGATATAAAAAGCTGCAAAGCTTTATGCCTGATTAATTTTGTGGGGCGGGACTTAAAAGGTGATCTTTTTCTACTTGCTTCACACATTTAGATGAACACTGCCTAATGAGAATCATTCTCCACAAGAAATTTCAACCAGTATATATCTAGAAAAGCTATTCTTAGTTACCAGCAATTCAATCCAAAGGAATCTTTTTTATAAAGCTTAAAATGTGTTTTGAGTTTCTCGGTCATAAGTCATTTTTCATAGCACAGTCAGACTTTTTATCCAATGGCAAAATCACTTTACGTCTTTACAGATTATAATAATTGTCACTTGCGACCTATGCACATGTTATTGGTTGTTTAATGTTTCTGTAAACAATCCTCTGTGTGTGTGTGTGTGTGCGTGTTATGATATACATACCATATTATTGGATTATAAGAATATGCTTCGGTTGAGCTACTTTTTCTTAAAACAAACATGATGTGCCTATAAAAAGTGACAGAATGTGAATCTTTCGCCTTTTGTGATGTACCGTACGTCAAGTTGTATTACAAGAATATGCTTATGTTAAAATAATTTTACCATTGTTAACCTGGACAACGAACAGAAATGTGGTTTAAGGTTGCTTTTAATTCTCATGAAATTTTTTATAGGAAAATCTCATCTGCTTGTTCACTTGTACAATTTATGATTAAAAAATAATATATAATGTCATGATTTTGCAAGAAAACAACTTTCTTTCTAAGATAAAAGATATTTTTCACTACATTTTTCGCATTTAATATTATATTAAATAAATAGAATATTTTTTATTATTTTAATATTTTTATAACTATAAAAATAAATAAATAAAATTATTTCTTCTGTGTCATCAATGAAGTGATACTAATGAGGAAAATACGGTGTTGAAACTCACATTAAAAGAATCCAGCACTGAAAGTTTAAACCCTAAAACTTGGGTTCTTTCAATGCAGTTCTAAACATGAGTTTTAATGCTGTATTTTGTCAACCCTGTAGACTCGGTGATGGAAAAAGATTTTTGAAATGTGACAATACTGTTTCCTCAACTTTACTTGACATGTCCATTGACCGTTTGATACCATCAAATTAATTCTCTACTTTATTTGTTTTTTAATTTTTATATAAATTATATATATATGAGATAAGAAGTCCAATTCAAAAGGAGTTAATGAAAACTAGGCATATTTTTAATCATAGAAAAACTTGTACAGCTTCAAGAGTCTTACTACTGACCAAGTCCTAAATATATAGGCCCTGTTGATGTCCATCCCATCCATACCAGAAAGAAATTTAAAATATGTGCATTTATTTTGTTGCATTATTCCAATCATACTTTTAAATTGTGGTCATCATTACAATTATATATTAATAAAATTACGAGTAAATATATAAAAAAAAAACTACTATTCTTACAAAATAAAATTGATATATTATAATTATGAAACAAATCTATGATAATAATATTATGCGCAAGGCGAACATTTATTTCTAAACCAAGATATATACATACAAAACCTTTAAAATCACCGCTCTGGGACTGTGGTCCAATTTTACAGATCACAAGGGTGAAAATGAGGATGAGGACCTTGAGGTTGCATGAAATGGCCAATGAAAAATGATATATATAATAATATATAGTTTCAACTATGTATGGTAATTTAAGTTAAAAGGAAGAATATGCAGCTCCTGATATTAATAAGTTGGGTCGTGATTTTGGTGAAAATACATTTATGGAGGATTAGGTTAACTGTCTTGAGAATATCCCTATGCTTGTATATGGTTTAGTTTGAAGCTGTATGCATCCTGATCCATCGGCTACTATCCATAATAAATATATATATTATTCTTTGTCCTTCTTTGTTCTTTATGGCTATTAAGGTTTTGAGCTTTAAGGTCAAACCTCATAAGCCAGCACTTTAACCTTAAAAGGAAAATCCTAATAAATTAGGTTAATGGAAATAGAAAGATATATTTTTATAATTCTATTGTTAGCAGATAAATTAGGTTAGTGTGTAGAATGGTTTTAAGTAGCTGATGAAGTGGTTTACTTATAAATTCAAAAAATTATTATGAATATCATTTCTGTCTAATAAAATCCTCTTCTTTTTTCTTTTTTTTTTTTTGTTTTGGCCAATAATGCATGCATTAGAAACAAAAACAAAGACAGCAGACACAAAGCAACGTCCCTAAACTCTGTGATTGTGTAAAACCTGCATCTATTTTGGAGCCTGGTTTATCATTTTTCCAAACACTATGGAGGTCCAGGATGCCATCCTTATGCACCGAATAGGATTGGGCCTTAAAGCCCAATAGCTGGGGAAACCGATTTGGTCAAGGACCAGCAAGACTTTCAAGAAACAACTCAATTGGGCCCATAAAGTCCAAAGGAACCGAAAAGCTTCACGTCAGTAAAAATCTTTCTCCTTGCAAGTAAACTAGTTAATTAGATTTTCAGGCTTATTTGGGTTGGACTTAAAAGCCTTTTGACTTTTGTTTTTTGGATCCATATTATATCTTACTGATACAACATATGCACGCATAAAAAGTTATAAATTTTTATGAATTTTATATGTAATAAGTACTAAAAATTTAACATAAAATCATAAAAATTATAATTTTTTTACATAAAATTTTTTATGTTTTTATAAAAAGTTATAAATTTTTATGAATTTTATATGTAATAAGTACATAAAAAATTATAATTTCATCATTTGAAATTACATAAATAAATTTTCAAAAATTCTCTTTTTATATAAAAATTACAAACTTTCAATGAAAAAACTAAAAAAATATATAAAAAATTTTCATGAAATTTACAAAAGCCCATAACAATATAATTTTTTTTTAACATGTTAATAAATGTTTTGATTCTATGCATAAAACTTAATATGTATAATCATAAATAACATAAATGGAGAATCTTAAAAAAAAAATCTTTACAAAAATTGTAATATAATAGGGAGTATAATAAAAGAAAAATAAATAATACTTCATAGATCAATTTCTTTTTCTGGACCCCTACTTTCTATATACAATTATATGATGGACATTTTTCATAATATACTATTATAGGCAAAAAAAAAAGAAGATTAATTTATCTACATCATCAAGAGAATGGATGAAGTCATCACTATTTACCTTAACATCATTGTTTCTCATAGTCATGAGCTAAAGTAGCGCTTCTTTGTCATTCTCTTATTTATAAGTGGAGTTTACATTATCATGATCCTCTATGGCAAGATGTGCTCTTTTACTTTATGCTTATTCTTCTTTCTTTCATTTTCTAATTGCTTCTTGAGATACATAGAGCAGTCATACTTGATACGTCCCAACTTTTTTGCATTTATAGCAAGTTGGGCTTAATTGGTTGCTTTACTCATCTCTATTCACATTTTTTTTAAGGAGAAGATACTTTCTTCTTTTATCAACTTTTTGAGCCTTTGGTACTTTTTGGTTAGAAAAGTCAAGTCATCTTTTGTTATCGTCCAAACTTTTCAATTTCCCATCCTTCTCATCATAAGTAATGGTGACTTTGAAGGCAAGGTTTTTTCTTTACCTATCACCATCATTTGACTAGAAAAATCTCTTAAACTCCATTTCATACTAGTCAAGGTTTCCAAACAGCTCTTACAAAATAAGCATGTCAATTTTCATAGACTTTTTGATAGTCATAAACTTTGATTGCCATACAATAGTCAATAAGCAAATCACTTTGTAAACAAGTCAACATTTTCAAATTTCAAACCAAGAATACTCAAATGGGTAACAATAGTCGTAAATCTTTGCATGATATCCTTGATATTTTTACCATCACTCATATTAAAAAGTTCATGTTGAGGTGCAATAGTATGAACCTTAAATGTTTGACTTAGTGGTACTTACGTGAGTAATCTTAAAAGCATCCTATATGTCTTTTGCGGTAGCATAGTTGGATAATCTTTCATACTCACTAGGTCATAGTGAATTGGACACAATCCATTTTATCTTAAAAGTTAGAAGGTGTTTCGTTTTCTCATCCTTATTCCAATCACTTCTAAATTTCAAAATGATCACACCGTTTTCAACTTTTATAAGTAAAGTATATCCATTTTCAACTATTTCCCACTATCAATGTCGGTGGCCTTGATGAAATCTTTCATCTTTTGTTGTCTACATGTGTGGTGTTGTTCATTGAACCCAGAGGGTTTATTCAACGGAGAGCTCTTGAGTAAAATGTTAAAACTATTAGAATCAATGGATCCTCTTAAGGTGGTTATACCTTAACATAAGAGCCAAACTTTAGTGCCAATTGTAGTCCAAGATTCTACCAAGAAGGAGTGAATTGATTTTATAATTTACATTTTTTTCAAAATCCTTTTTCAATTTTCATAAAATTTCATAAACTTGAAAACAAATTATCAACAATCTCATAATTTATCCCTAACAATCTAAAATCCAACACTTTGATTATTCAACATCAACTTGAACATTTATGAATGCAAAGAATATGAAGTGCAAAAAATTAAAATAGAAGGGATAGAGAGATCCAAATACCAACTTTTATAGTAGTTCCTTCTTGAATATCCATTCCAATGTATACATTCTATTGACATTGGAATCTGGTTTTGATCTAAATTTGAGCCAACAGAGGATTCTTTTAGGATCTCAAGCTATTAACTGGTTCTAAAACAACAAATGAGCTAAATTAACAAGCAAGAAGGGAAGAGCAACAGGAAAATACTAAGGTTTTAACGTGATTCAGCCAAATCTGGGTAGAATCGAACCCTATGTCTATGGTAGTTTATTGTCCTGATAATATTTTTTATAGAGTTTCAGTATACATATATGTTTCTCCCCCCTAATGTTCATCTCCTTCTTGTATTTATAAAGGAGAGGAAGTTATAATTGTAATTTTACATGCAATAAATCTGTTACATCAGGCATTTAATAAACAGGATAGGATAAACAAACTCAATCTTGTAGTTTGGTTACTATAGATTGCCTCCTGTAAGTAGGCCCCGTGTGTCTGTTAGGCAAAATATGAATTGATCTGTTGTCTGGCGAGCTCCCAAGTCGCTAGTCGTGCCTCACTAACTAGATCATTCAGTCTAGAAATGTCTATCTTCGAAATGGTGTTGTTGTGATTGAGTTTTATTTGTTAGTTTTATCACTTAAATTACGCAAGTGCACGCAGTCAAATGTGTAATATAGAGTGAGTAAGTATCATCTCCACAGAGATTGAATTTCTTGCAACTTTAATGTAAAATTCTAATAAAACAAATAATGATTTGTTTGAGCTATCTAAAATGATTAACAAAATAAAATGACAAAGCTGAAATACACTACTGAATAATGCAAGTAAAGAGATAATGAATTCCCTAGAAAAGTGGATTAATATGTGAATTAGATAGTTGAGATTGCTGAATTCCTTTAATATGCAATTTCAGCCTAGTTGTTATAGTGACACTGCAGTAAATTTCCCTTTAAACCAGATTTCAATTCAGCACATGTGAATTTTCCAATTCCAACATGTTTAAAGCTCTTAAATTAGATCATACATA
>JANHAO010003648.1:0-25730 GCA_026873985.1 Saraca asoca | reverse complement strand
TTATTTGATGTAACACAACTGTAGCTTGTAATTAATGCATGTAACCCCTCCTCCCTCTATAAATAGGATTTCCTTGTTAGAAGAAAAAGGAGAGGGTAAGCAAATAATCTTGTAAGCAGAAACTCTGCAAATCACTTTATATCAATAAAATCTCTACCATGGACGTAGGGTCCGGTGCCGTCCAGATTTGGCCAAACCACGTTAAACTGGTTGTCTTCTTCCTCCTTCATCCTATTGGTCCTCTGCCTTCTGTGCTTCAGGAGTAATATTGGTTCCCAAACTCCTCCCCGTTGATTGATGTTTGGGTCATCCATACGAATCAGATTTCACCATCAACATTTTGGCATCGTCTGTGGGGATCCACCTGCTTTTTGAAGATTCTACTATAGCCTAATCATGGCCAGAGGAAGAACGACTCAGAGTTCCATAGCTCCAGCTTCTCAACAGCACACTGCTGCACCTAAAACTCAAGAAGCACAAACCCCCAACCAGTCCCGATCAACACTCAAAAACATAGTCAGAGAGCTGGCTGAGACTATCAAGGTGCTTGCTTAAGCACAGGCACAAAATGCTCAAAGACAAGAAGAGGTCATGGCATAAATCCAGCAGCTTCATGAGGAAGCTCAAAGAGAAGTCCGTGATGATCCCAACAGCCAGCGATCGGGGGGCTCGCAGTGAGCAGAAAGCTTTGTCCCTCATCATGAAGGACAATGACTGACGATGGAAGAAGTTCTCCAGAGGCTAAAATAGCTAGAAGAGCACCCTCAATGTCAAAGCAATCAGCCTCGCTATGAGGAGACCTCGTCATTTTCTATGGAGATCAAGAAGCAACCTCTCCCTCAAAAGATCAAAGTGCCTGCAATCCCACTGTATGACGGGAACAGTGACCCGAGCGATCACCTGGACATATTCAATATTTAAATGGACCTCCAGACAATCGACCCCCTGGTGAAGTGCCGTGTCTTCCTTGCCATGCTAGGGGCAATACCTCGTGCTTGGTTCAGGCGCCTCTCCTCACGCAACATCAGCAGCTAGGAGGAGTGTCAAAGGAAGTTTGTTGACGAATATCGGGTGCTGAAGAAGCAACTCGTGCCTCCTTGCCACCTCACAATGATTTTTTAGCATAAGGATGAGTCGCTCAAAGACTATCTAGCCCATTTCAGGCAGGAGGCCAACTCCATGGAAAATCCTTTGGAGGAAAGTGTTCTAACAGCCATCTCAATGGGACTTTGTAAAGACAGCAAGCTGTACAAAAGCCTCTACAAGTCCCCCACTTGAGACCTCACCGAATTTTATGATCGAGTGGCCAAGTAAATAAGATGGGAAGAAACCTTTGAAATGGAGGAACCCAAGCATAAAGTGGGCCCCAATGGCCCCATCGCAAGTAAAAAGAGGAGCAGCAAGAGTTATGACAACCCCACTCCTCATCTCGCAAAGAGAGCAAAACCTCAGTGGCCCAAAGACCACTTCGAGATCTATAGCATCCTATCGGACACTCAAGATAGAATCTTTGTCACAGAAAGGCATAACGAGGACTTTGGGAAACCCCGACTATTAAGGGCATCCCCTAAATCCAAAAATCAAACCAGATTTTGTGCTTATCACAATGAGGCTGGACATACCACCTCAAAATGTCGGATGCTAAGAGATGCCATAGAAGACTTCATCAGAAAGGGCCGATTATAGGATTATGTGGTAAGACCATCAGGACAGCGCACTCTGCAAGCTCAGTGAATTATAACCCAAGAGCCTAAGCCTTCTATTAGGACCATATTCTAATCCTGTAACTTCTCAATGGTGCCTGGCTGTATCAACTGTTGCACATCGAATCAATGAAAATTGCCGATTGGCCAAAAGCGTTATGTAGACAAAAGTCTTCTTTTCGTCTTCACATAATTGCTATAGCAGATGGTTTTCACCCCGTTATAGCTTACTTGCTATAGCGAATGATTTTCACCTCGCTACAGCATCGCTCCACCAACATTATCTCAAGCAAATGAGTTACACCTTACAAAAATAAAGTCGAGGGTGAGACGACCTTTGAGCCTACCTCACAATGCCCGAGGGTGAGACGGCCCTTGAGCCTACCTCACGATTACAAAAAAACAAAATGAAGGGTGAGATGACCTTTGAGCCTACCTCGCAACGCTCGAGGGTGAGATAGCCCTTAAGCCTACCTCACGGCTATGAAAAAACAAAATCGAGGGTGAGACGGCCTTTGAGCCTACCTTGCAATGCCTGAGGGTGAGACGGCCCTTGAGCCTACCTTGCGACTATGAAAACACAAAATCGAGGGTGAGACGGCCTTTGAGCCTACCTCGCAACACCCGAGGGTGAGACGGCCCTTAAGCCTACCTCGAGGCTTCGAAAATAAAAACAAAACCGAGAGTAAGACGGCCTTTGAGCCTACCTTGTGGTTACAAAAACTAAAAGCTTAGCGAACGATTTTCACCTCCCCATTATCAAAATGAAATCATCATGATCACCCGCAGCTCTCATGCGGATGAGTTTCTCACAGCTCTCATGCAAATAAATTCCCACAACTCTCATGTGGACGTATCTCTCAAATCTTCAAGGAGATTTCTTAGGCGCAACTCACATGCGACCCCTCTTATTCACAATGAGTCAAGCAGTCAGAAAAATGAAAGCATAGCCGACTGGCCAAAGGGAGAAATTCTCATTAATTGGCGTAAGTTTACATACAATAATGCATGAAGCATTCATTACAATTTTTGAAAAGGAGAAGAACTCATCCCACATAAAGACCTCAACAAGCAAGGTGACGGTACATCAAGGGAAAAAGACTGAAAGCCTGGCACTATGATTCCTGCAAAAAGTAACTAAAAGGCCAGCTACTAGTCATTGGGCTCGCAGAAGAGTAGCAGCCCCAGAGTTTCTCCTGCATATTCCTCTGGCATGTCCTCCTGAGCCACACACAACAATTCAAAAAGTCATAAAAGCTGGCTAGCCAGGCAGTAGCACCATATGCAACGACTGGAAGAGGTGGCCAGAAGACACCATGAGAACCTCATAGGAGCCTGCCAGGTAGATCCTACGCCGGAGCCACGTGCAACGAGCTATTCACATCTCTTGCCACCCTGCAACAGGCCATCCACGTCCCACCAAGCTTCGTCAGAAGCCAAAACACCAAAGCACAGGGGGTTCTTCAGTCTCCTCCATTGAGTTTCTCTGGAATGAAAGAAAGAATGCCCCAAGTTATAAATAGACCCACTCAGCCCTTTGAAGAATCCAGAGAAAATCTGATCTGATCTTTATCCAATGGCCCAAAACGAGTGGTAATGCCATGCCAACAGCCAAAAATGGCAAACAGGGGAAGGTATGGTCTAAAGTAGAATGAAAAGACATCTGACATAACACTTCAGTCAAAAAAGGATACTGGCTGAGTTGGGAGGCTTATGTTGTATACAAAAATTGGCCTCGCAAGGATGAGCCCTCAAGTACAATGAAGACCAAGTCCCATGCTCCAGAAAGTAGCAATAGTAAAGTGATTCTGAGTGTCAAGCCCTGCCTTGCTCGTCGCAACAAAATGACACTGCAAGGGGGTTCAGATACATTCCGTGAAATAGCCTCCCCCGTAAGGGACGGACTAGTGAAGAAATCACAAAACTGGATCTTCAAGTGACCAGCCATTCTGCTCAAGATCGCCTTCTCGCTATAGTGACACCTAGTTCGCTATAACAAAACCCGTGACGCCTCCAAGCCAGACTTCCCTATTCAGGACATCGAGCAGTAGACACAAGTCCACCACCAGCCTAGGGGACTGTTTAGCAGCCTACTTTCTGCAATAGCTGGATTGTAGCCCTTTTTACTACCTTTTCTCATTTATTATTTGATGTAACATAACTGTAGCTTATAATTAATGCATGTAACCCCTCCTCCCTCTATAAATAGGATTTCCCTGTTAGAAGAAAAAGGAGGGGGTAAGCAAACAATCTTGTAGGCAAAAACTTTGCAAATCACTTTGCATCAATAAAATCTCTGTCATGGACGTAGGGTCTGATGTTGTCCGGATTTGGCCAAACCACATTAAACTGGTTGTCTTCTTCCTCCTTCATCCTCTCAGTCCTTTGCCTTCTGTGCTTTAAGAGCAGTATTGGTTCCTGAACTCCTCCTTGTTGACTGTAGTTTGGGTCATCCATACGAACCAGATTTCACCGTCAACATAATGCAAAGTCAAGCTCAGTGGAAGCTAAGTGATAGAATTACATCTTATCTCTAGATTGTCACATCTAAAAAGGCCTCTTCCATCCCTGAACCATAGCTTAAATCAAAGTCAGTGCACTAAACTTATAAATATCTAGTTGAGCCATTAGTGTATAATCTTTTTACTTGTTTCTAAATTGTCTCTAAACTTTGGAAGAGAGGAGCTTTGCTAGAGCAAGACTTCATCTTTAATTAGGTTTTCTCTTTTTTATTTTATTTTACTTTTATTTTTGTAATCAAAATGTAGCTAAATTTTTCTCCCAATCTAAGGGAATTCTGCACCATTTTTATTATTGATTGTGAGACTTGATTTAATGATCAATTTGCTATTATTTTGATTCTCTTAATTTTCTATTCTTACTTTCTATAATTGTTGTGGATGGTTGATTAGGGGCCCATTAATTAATTATCCAAAGTGGTTTAATACTAGCTAAACTTTCATAAGCAATCTCATTATTTGTGGCTATTTGGTTGTAGGGTAGCAATAAAGTCTTGATGGGCTACTAGGGTAAGTCAATTCTCCTAGGGAATTAGAGTATTTGATTAAGGATAATTCATTGGGTTGCTACTAGGATAATTCAGTTGATTAGACTTTGTATTTTCTGGACTTAATGCTAATTGTAAATTAGTTAAAGTGCTGGACTTTAATTTATTTAATAATAAATGTTAGTTAGGTGCTTTGGTTAAATAGTTTAAGAAGAAATTAATAAGATTTAATTAGATACTAGGTCTTAATTTATAGCTTGGCTAAACAGTCAAAATGGGAATGAAACATTATTGTCAAGGATCATTCATTGGAATCGCTGTAGGAGTCCCTCGGATTGAGCATTTTCCATCTGATTTCCTTCCAATTTTGGTTATGTTTTGCATGCATTCTATTTGTTTGATTTAATTCTTGGTCTATTTAGTATCCTACCCCCAATTTTATTATATTGTAAGCACATTGAAACCAATCTCCTATCTCCATGGACATGACCTGGACTTATTCTTACTACTAGCTAGCTTAGGTAATTCAATATTATTTTTGGCCGATTTCGACAATTGTCAGGTGGCTGTAGCAGATGAAGAGGAAATGGATTCCATGCATGGCATCATTTTAATTTGAAAAGTGAGATATAATGATGGCTACAATGGGGTTGTCATAAGTCTATTTTTCTACCTAGTGCAAGTTATTGCATCTTATTAGGGGATAGGTTTTCTACCTATGCAAGTCACTTTTCCTATTAGGCTTTTCTCTATCATTGTCTTCAAACTAAATTTGTTTTATTTTATTGTTACTTGTAGAAGGTCTAATGGGCCATAAGTGGCCTCTTTACATAGAGCAGGTCCATGGCACCCTCCTCTTATGGAGTGATCGAATTGGGCCCCTCATTTTGCCCCGTCCACACATTTTTTTTTGTTTACATATCTTAATGGTCCTAAAGTCCACTTATCTCAATTGGACCCCTATGCTAATATCTTCTTACTTTATTTGTTGGGGGTGTAGAGTTCCAAATGTGCTAGTCTATTTGAGGAGAGCCTATGACATCTCGTTCATGGAGATCAGATTGGGACCTCATTGCTTGCTTTTTTTTTTTGGGTTTTGTGCCTTCTTAGTTACTTAAAGGCCCTAAGTCCAAACTCAACTAATTAAATGCTCTTATTCTTATTGTCCCTAATCTTTAAGACCTAAAGCCTATTCATAATAATATGTCATGTGGACTAATATTATTCCCTTCTTTAATTTGTTAAAGCCCCTAAAAATATCAAACATCTTATTGGATTGAAATCAAAATCATATTGACATAACTTCCATACCAAAGCATTTGGGTGTGTGTACTAAATCATTTTTCTCTAAATATTAGTACCTCATCTCTACTTTATCTTAAGAATTTAAATTAATCAAGCAAAATGCCCACTTCCAACCTTGAGCATAAGCATATGGATAAATAAATAAGTAAATGATGAACAAATAAATACATGAATTATAAAAGATTCCTTTAAACTCTAGGCATGGCACTTAGTTAGTATTTGTTATAGGCATTTTCTGGTACCATGTGAAGTGGACTGGCAAAAGCCCAAGTGTAGCTGGAAGGGTCTAAGTCATCTCAGGTTGCATCCTTAGCTAGCTCTCTGCCTCAGCTAGCTCCTAGGTCGCTACCTCAGTTACCTCTCAGGTCGCAGCCTCAACTAGCTGTCTGCCTCAATAGCTCCTCCCAGCACTTAACCTCAAAGGAGAGCTCCAACACCTCCTTAGCAAACATTAACTCACAGGGCCCACACACAGAAGGTAACCTGCAGAAGCCAATTTGCAGGAGCCTAAGATGTCTTTTACATTTATTATATAATGTAACATATTTATAATTTATTAAATTATATTGTACCCCTTAGTTCTATAAATAAAGGGATAGGCCTTTGTATTATGGGATCCCCAAGAAGATATACCGAAGCTCTGTCAAAATGGAGGAAGCCATGAATAAGCACTTGTATCCTGCAACTTTCATTGATAAATAAAATCAACTGTGGATGTAGGGTTCGGTGCCGCTCGGATTTGGCCGAACCACATTAAAAAATTATGTGTTTCCACTGTTCTTCTTTTTCTTGCTATCTATTTCTATCTACTCCATTTTCAACCAGTTTGTGGCTTGAGGTATCAAGAACTGTACGGTTGATCAAATTTTGGTGTCAACATTTTGGTGCTAGAAGGAGGGCCTCATCTGCACTTTGGTTGATTTCCTGCTCAATCGTGATAACCAGAAAAGAAAATCACCACTATTGGAAGCTATAATAACAGTAACAACAGTATTCAAATAGCCTTCAGTACCGTTTAGCTTACAGCGACTAAAATCTGAAATGGCGTCAATGGAAACTCTTGCAACTCTCTTCCTTTCATGCTATTCTCTATTCACGCATGTCTTCATTTCTTGAGGCTGAAAACATTAGCGTCTTTTGTCCGTTGGCTGCAGCATCAAAACTCTAGTTTCTATTGACAGTGCTACCATGCGAGTTACTAAACTCGGTGGCCGAACGGTTATGTTAAAACCTCACGAGGAATGACCAACCTGTTTCTTCCTTTTGCTTTATCAGCATCAAGGATCTGACGAAGAAATAATTGGATATGTAGAAGCTAAATGTCAGGCTTGCACCATTATGCAGCACCTAGATTCAGCATTGGACTTATGCATGCCAACCATGCAGTAGCTGGGATAATGAGTTCGCACAAGCCTGCAGTGAGCCACACAGCCTTGGCTCGACAATGAGACCAAACATTAGCCACGTGATTGGGCAAGTTTGAGTAAGCGCCTCACATAACCATGCATCACTTGGGTTCGAGGCTGAACTGCACTTGGACTGGGTTCAGTTTTAGCTAATAATAGCAGCGTGATGTCAAACTCACACATGCAGTTTCAGCTGCAATGCTCACATTCAGACCAAGCATTGATGATCCAATGACAAGCTCACACTAGCAGCGTCATTCTTAACTTACTCCTGGATATGTGAACACTCCCTAGTCGTGCAGCAACTGGGTGTCACCATGCAACGACTAGGTTTTGGTACAGGACATAGGCAGTAACAACTACATTCTGAGTGCGAGCATGATACAGGCTCGCACTGCCATGTAATGAGATGACTCAGAGATAGATTCACACTCTCATGTAGTGACTCGCGTTGATGACAAATCTATAACAGCTTGGAGCAAGCCCAGGCTTGATTCGTGATGAGCCCGTATAGTCATACGACACTCATGTTTGGCATGGAGCTCATAAGCAGATATGCAAAATTCATGTACATGCAACAAGTCAGTCATGATACAACTTCACAAGATCACCAACCAATAATTCTTGTCGATGAATTTGCAATCTCCATGCAGCCTCTCTCAGCATCAACGCGCATTGAGTAAAGGTATAGCACGTTTTCATGTGACCTCATGCAGCTGATATACGGCCCACATTTATGCAGTCTTCATTTAACAAATCAGAGTGCATAGAGGCAACCTCATTGTGGGCCGAAAGTCACTCGTGTAGTGAAGTTGGACACTAAAGACTCGTGGACAGTAGTACTCAGCGCCATAAATTTGGTGATAGTTCAACAAACCAAAATCATGTAATACAGCGATCGACAACAACCCCTTTTGATGACAAACCTACATGACTTGTATCCATACAACCTCACAGCTGAAGCAGGCCTTGCATCCGTGCAGCTTGGCGCGACCAATAAGCAGCTCACACTCCTACTGTCCCGCACAACTAAGAGAAAGCTAATCCATGCAATTCTTGCATGGCCGAGACACAACCCCCCAGGTGCCTGGACATAAGTGCACCGAGACATGACCCTTGATCCCTCTTCGCTGTCGAGTATGTGCAACTGTGCAACACAGATGATGATCTCATCCAATAACCATACAAAGCCTATATCCGATACTAGCCTCACGCAGTGATCATGTAGCATGAGTTGGTTTGAAGATGAGGTCGCACTACCGTGCATTGATGGCCCAACACTAAGTTCACACATGCAAGATGAACTATAGCGGTAGTAGCACTACCTGAATTGAACGTGGCAACGAGCTCTCATGCCCGCCATGCAATGAGATGACTTGATCATGAGCTCATACAGTGGTCGTGTATGAAGACTAGGTTCAGTGATAAACTCAATTGGTAGGACATCAACAAGGCCTATCCGTAATAGCACTATGGGTCACATTTGAACAAAGCTAAGTTCTCATTCCTTATCTACTTGAACAAGCAAGATATAATTTCTTATCCTTGCGTTAAATATTTTATTACACCTAGTTTTTGCTCCCCTTTTTAGAATTAAAATTGCACTCCTACAACTAAACCTTGATCTTCAAAGCAAGTACAATACGTAGAAAGAGAAATAAAGTGCAATTGCATGGAACTCATCTGCAGATAATAACATCCAAGGCGTGCAATAGTACAGAATCCTTATATATAGACTTCACATCCAAGTAATGTGCTAGCCTTGCACAAAATTCTTACCTGAGCCAGGGGCCAAATAATTATCTCACGTCCAAGTAATGTGCTAGCCATGCGTAGAATTCTTGCGTGAGCTACATCCAAGTAATGTGCTTGCCCCACACAGAATTCTTGCGTGGAATGACCTTGCGTCCAAGTAATATGCTGGCCACACAAAATTCTTGCATAGGTTGGGGGGCCAAATAATTATCTCACATCCAAGTAATGCATTAGCCACACGTAGAATTCTTGTGCGAGCCACGTCCAAGTAATGTGCTTGCCCTGCACAGAATTCTTACACGGAATGACCTTGTATCCCAGTAATGCATTGATAATGTAGAATTCTTGCACGGGTCGGGGGCTTGATAAACATCTCATGTCCAAGTAATGCGTTAGCCACACATAGAATTCTTGTGCAAGCTGCGTCCAAGTAATGTGCTTGCCCAGCATAGAATTCTTGCCTGGAACGACCCTGTGTCCAAGTAATGCGTTGATAACATAGAATTCTTGCGTGGGTCGAGGGCTTGATAAACATCTTGCGTCTAAGTAATGTGCTAGCCATGCGTAGAATTCTTGCGTGAGTTGCATCCAAGTAATGTGCTCTCCCTGCACAGAATTCTTGCGTGAGCCAGCATGATCGATTGGCAATGCAATACGTATCTTTTAAATGGAGTTTTATTGATTTAAGTTGATTGGCACAAATTTCTTATATCAAGGATTGATTATCTTGATATATATTATACATAACTATTGTTGAATTTTGATTTTGCAGGGGTAAAATATGTTGCTTATGGCGACTAATTAAACTGCCTATACAGCTGTCACAAAGTGCAGAACTGGCGTAGGCCCATCAAACCACAAGAAGCTCCCCTACATGGAACAACGTGACTTTCAATGGGGCTGTGGTGGTTATAAAATGACCATTCAGAACTAGGTTCCTCTAAAGCAGCCTTTTGCAACCATCACATGCAAGCTATTGACAACTAAACTATGTAATAGCTTAGCTCCGACAATGAGCCCATCCTATAGCAATGCAGCAACTCGCACGATGATGAGCTCGGCCACACAACAACAAAAGTTACCACCATAGGTCCCTCCATTCAATAAGATGGCATTGGCCATATGACAGCATTTCTGAAAGTCAAACTCACTACACAACTTTAAGGTCTGGTCTTGAGTTCACTGATCATTTGGGGGAGTTGGCTCATCTGTGAACTTGCAATGGAACTAGTTTTAGTGTCCCATGTGCATAAAGGATTAGTTCTTGAGAGCTTTTCCTAAGCCTTCTTTGTTTTATTCCCACTTGAGTTGCTGGCGGGTATCCAGTCCTCTCAAACTGACTAATTTTAGGCCGGATTAAAGAAATAGGCCAGCAAAGGCAGGCTTACCAAGCTCCTCTCAAGAAACTGTGGGTGCGATAGGCTATACTACCATGAATGCTATTGCTTCTACAACACTAAGAGCTGTGAAAGCTGGATTTTGTTCATTCTTCATTCGATCATTGGGAAAGAAGCCCTCATGGAAGAGGATGTAAAGACCCCCTATGAGGCCGGCCTCACTATTAATATCCCCAGGAGTGATATAGTTGACCTGTTAATTACGATGAACTTGATGGAATTGCACGTTCATATTTTGCATGTTACCCCTGGCACTGGCTGGACAAACCTCTCTGTGGTCGAGAAATTGAGAATGACGAATATTGATAACATTTGGATTGCCGCCAATTGGCTTCCACTCGTATCAGGCTCATCAAGATCAATTGATCTAGATGTAACAAACCTCTTACAAGGGGTCACCTTATGCCATTATGCTTCTGAGGAAAGCCAGAAAGGGAGTTCAGATTCTCGTATGAGTAAGTCATCTACCCGAGTAGCTTCCTCCTAACAACGGGTGTTCATGGTTGAACTTATGACCCTGGATGATAAGGCCACAACTCAATTTGCATGAAAGATTGTTTGGGTGTCCATCGTAAAAGAAAGTATGATGGTCGTGTGGTATCTTAAAAAAAGAGAAGGTTTGACTTCATCGACAGCATCAAACAATCCTCCTTCCAACCAAGACCAGTTACTTGTACTAGAGCCGAAAGCCTCAGGTTGGCACCTACAATCTTCGTGAAGCTTGATGATCAGATAATGAACTTAGTGCAGAGATCTCGCCATGCCGTCTCCAGCAACACTATTAGGCTCCATTGGAACTCAACGAAGCCATGCTCGATGATAAAATCGCACTTGCAAGCCATCGACAACAGCAGCATCAAGCTTGGTCCTGGACATGAGCATAGTAGAGGGCTCAACAAGTTTGCGATAGCCTGGAGCAAGCCTAAGCACAGTTCATGTTGAGTCCATACAATCATACAACACTTGTGTTCAACATCAACGCTTGCAACAGGCGCATTCAAAGATGCGTTCTCGCATGACGATAAGCCAACAACACCACTTTGTGCTTGGATGCTAACAATATGCTAAACTCGCTCATGGTAGCTATATTCAATGGCGAGACGATGTAGCAGCCGTACAGCCTCGGATCCAAGGATGAGCTCATAGCCATGGAAATGGCCGAACGTCGCCATGGACTCCCACTGGTCGAGCTTCTGTGAGCCAAAGCAGCAGTCTTATTCTGAACTAGTTTTTTGGCCCTATGAATATCCTTGTGGTCGATCATGCAGTGGCCACATCTAACAATGAACTCATGCCCCCCCAACTGGACCACTTCTATTCGATGACAAGGCCAGGCCTTAGCCATGCAACCGGCAAGGTGAAGTCACCATACAACAAGGCTCATTTCGAACTCATGCAACAAGACCAGGGTCTCCCATGAACTTGCACGACCATGAATCTCCCACGTAGATAACTCGTACATAACGACATGTAAAACAATCCGATGATGAACCCGTGTGTGACAATGAGATCCAAGTTCGATGTTGTTTTCATGCAATAGCGGTTCATCAGCTTGCATAATGGTAAGCCCCTGACCATGAGCTCGAATCTACTACCACACAGTGAGAAGCTTTCATCCATGCAACATGGAGTGCCCAGTGACAAGCTTGCACAGCCATGGACAACATCTCAGTGAGTTTTAGAGAAAAGATGGTGAAACCTCCTTCTCGAGACAAAAGTGGGTTAAAGAAGGGAACATGGACTTTCGATGAGGATAGGAAGTTAGTTGCTTATGTTACCAGGTATGGCTGCTAGAACTGACGCCAACTCTTTAGGTCTGGCAAGGTGTGGAAAAAGTTGTAGAGTGAGATGACTGAATTATTTAAGACTAAATATCAAAAAAGGCAACTTCACTCGACAACAAGGTAACACTATTAAGCCTGGCAACAGGTGGTCTGCTAAGTTGCCAGGAAGAACTAATAATGAGATTAAAAATCACTAGCACACCAATATCAGGAAGCGCTCATCACACAAGTCAATCACAAATTCAGAACCTAAATTCCCCAAATCAAAGACTCATTCGGTAGTTATATCTAAACGACAACCAGACAGTGGTGCTGTTCAAAACAGTCTAGCTACTTCATAGAATTGTAATTCCTATTCAATGTCTCCTCAGTCATCATCTAGTGAATTTTCCCATATAAACATAGAGACTGCAACCACTAGTACAGAAGGTCTATTTCTGGGTCATGATTTGGCTTTTCTCAGTGAATACACAGAACCTATGGGTGTAAACTTCTGGGCTGAACCATATATGGAAGACATTTCCATTCTCCCAAGTGAAACGATGTAAAACAACAATATTCTTTCAATTCAAAATCAAATCACTTCACAAACATCCAATGTTTGGCCATTGTCCCCTTCTCATACATCTTCAAACTAGTGTTTGGCCATAGAGGATGAGTTTGATTTTCTGGATGCTTACACAATGACAAAGACAATGATGGAAAATTTTTGGACACAACCATTTATGGTTAACAACTATCCGCAAGGTGACGAAACCCACACTCTTTGGCAAAAGATTGATGGCTTGATGTTGAGATCAATAGCGGACTCAGGCAGTTTAGAATGATCAGCCATTTAGTAGCTTGCACGATGAGGAGCCTACACGCAGCCAGCAGCTTGTTTCCATTGTGAGCTCGCAACTACAACAAAATGAGATCGGGTTCAGCATGCAATAATAGTAGAACTCACTCCAAGGGCCATACAGAAACCTGGCTCAATCACAAGTCCATGCATTGGCATGCAACGTCTGAGGTTGGCGATCACCAACCACTATAGTATGGAATCAAACTCACACATCCACGTATAACGTGCTGGTCTCCATGAAGAGGCAATTGTAGCCTTCTGTCTTTTACGAAAATGAACCATAAAGTTGTGATCTTGGAAGCCCTTAGAGTTAGTTATGTAATTATGAAGCCGGGAATACCCTTGGTAGCTTCCACTGCTTCGTGAGTTGAACTTAGCGACATTATTTGAACGCGATTACAAAATGAAGATGGCGTTACGAGATGAAGCGCATTCCTGCGACCTCCAATTCACGCCATTTATACTCGCGAGCCAAACTTCAGCAAATAAGAGCGCAATGGCTCCCAGACTTCTCTTTAAATTTCATAAGCTTAAATGCCAAGCCAAACAGAAACCCTGAATGAAGGGCTCACCAATCCAGCTCCAGCAATATTATGGCTCACAATCGGACAAGGAACTTATCTATGATAGCATAGCATGCAAAGCTTATGCCAGCAAAGTTTTAATTCCCAATCTGCAAAGCAAACTGAGAGTTAGGGGGCTTATGTTATAGGTGTTTTCTGGTACCATGTGAAGTGGACTGGTAAAAGCCCAAGTGCAGCTGGAAGGGTCTAAGTCATCTCAGGTTGCATCCTCAGCTAGCTCCCAGGTCGCTACCTCAGCTACCTCTCAGGTCACAGCCTCAGTTACCTCTTTGCCTCAGCTAACTCTTTGCCTCAACTAGCTCCTCCCAGCACTTAACCTCAAAGGAGAACTCTAGCACCTCCCCAGTAAATGTCAACTCACAGGGCCCACCCACAGAAAGTAACCTGTAGAAGCCGATTTGCAGGAGCCTAAGATGTCTTTTACATTTATTATGTGATGTAAAATATTTATAATTTATTAAATTATATTTGTACCTCCTGGTTCTATAAATAAGGGGATAGGCCATTGTATTATGGGATCCCCATGAAGATATGCCGAAGCTCTGTCAAAATGGGGGAAGCCATGAATAAGCACTTGTATCTTACAACTTTCATTGATAAATAAAATCAACTGTGGATGTAGGGTCTGGTGCCGTCTGAATTTGGCCGAATCACGTTAAAAAATTATGTGTTCCCACTGTTCTTCTTCTTCTTCTTGCTATCTATTTCTATCTACTCCATTTTCAACTAGTTTGTGGCTTGAGGTATCAAGAACTATACGGTTGACCAAATTTTGATGTCAACAGTATTAGTATAGAATTTTTTAATATTTCAAAATTTTTCTCATACCTTAACCAAGGTTCTAATAAAAAGGAATATAATTTACTCTTTCATGAGTGAGGTAATGGAAATGCATATTTTATCTAATTACGTTGCCCTTTTTTTTATTTTCCATCAAAGCAAGAAATTTTCTAAGGTTGCATTATTTAGAATTTTGGGGCGTTCCAAGTTTATGGTTTAGGATACAGAAAATATATATCTGTATTTTGGCTTTAGACTTCATATTTATGTCAGCATTTATTTAGTTAGAAAATACATATTTATTGTTAGGATTTACAAAATATATATGTTTGTTTTAAATTTATTTTTTATTAAGATTCTAGTTGTTTAATTATTTTATTTTACTTTTACTTCTAATCATGATTGTAATTGTTAAATGGACATGCATATTAATCTTTCAATTTATGTTTAGAAAATTAATAATTTCCAAGGTGTAAATCATCTAAGTAAGTGAATAAAATAAATTGATGTATACATGAATTAAAATTTACAATTCAGTGCAAAATTAAGCCCTCAACCTTCTTTACACTGCATTGACCTTGCCATTCTAGCTAGCTTGGTTAGTTTAAACTAACCTTGCCATCTTGGATAGCTTGGTCAGTGTCCACATGTCAAAAAATATTTTAAAAATGATGATGTGGAAAAAACAATAATAGTTTGAGGAATAGTTTGTAAAGGGGGCAATATGAGAATTAAGAAATGCACTTGGGGAACTTTGGTAAAAAGGTTTAGAATTTGGAATATTGGTTAAACTAGTTTAGATCGGATAGAATTGTTTAAACTTGGGAAACCTAACTTTGACTTAGATTTGAATGGTTGTTGAAGTTAAATCATTTTAAATGATTTGAGGTTATACTTGGGTATGTACTTGAGAAAAGTCATATGGATACATATTGTTGTAAGCTATGTGAAAAAACCTTTTTTGTTAAAAGTTGTAACTTTTATATAAAAATGAAAAAAAATTTGAATTTTTTTATGTAACTCTAAACAATAGAGTTGCTACCTTTTGTATACTTGTTACATGCAAAATCCATACAAACTTGTAACTTTTTATAAGATTAAATTATAGTATTTTATATTAAAAGTTACAAATTTTATGACTTTTATATTAATCTTTCATAAAAACTTACCCAAATAATTTTATAATGTTTGGGAGGAACATCAAAGGTGAGGAGTCATCCTTTGTCCCTTAACATGGTGGTTTTTTTTTCCTATAACAAAGTGAAAAGAGAGACTGGTAAAAGGGCCTTAGCAAACCATCCTTTGACATATTCTCAAACAAAGGGGGAAGAAGGTCTAGAGATCCAATCCAAAAGGCACACCCCTTTCTTGGAAGCTTTGGCTAGCTAGTCGGTAGTTACATTTGAACATCAAGGGACAAAGGGAAAGGAAACATTCTTGTGATTGGAGGCAAGGGACTAGATATCAAACAAAATAGAAAGAAAGTCTCTAGTTCATACAAGCATTATAATTAAGAAGGCAAATAACCACATTTAGAGCATTAGACTCTACATATAAGGGCCCTTGGCCTAAACTTGCACCAAGGAGAACACCATGCTTAATAGCCAATGATTTGGCCATAGAGGCAAACATTGCATGACTGAGACTAGCAAAGCATATAACAACTTTGTTAAGAGCATCTCAAGCCATAGAAGCATTGGCACTCTTGGAAGAGTTGTAAGAGAAAGTAGCATCAACATTTACCTTGATTTCTCCTAAACCGTGAGAAGTCTAAACAACAAGAGTGGAAGTAGATTCTATAAGGAGAGGCCTAGAAAGAGAGCTATAACTAGCATACTTTTTAATAGTAGACTCAACTTTGGAAATGACTTAATAGGCATTAACTTTTTTTTTAAAACTGAAAATTGTTCCTAGCTTTCCAAATAAACCTAAAGGCATAGGCAACATAAGATAGGAACTAACACTTTTAATGTTTATTAAGATTATAGTTTCCAAACATCTCCATCACCTAGTCACTGAAAGTTTGAGAATGAGCACTTCTAATGGAGAAATGAAGGCCAAACCAAACTCTGGCTGCCCAGGGATAGCCAACTTGCACATAAAAGGTATCTTCAAAAGTAATACTGCATAATTCACACAAAGGAGAGGTAGCCACCTTTTTTTGTACAAGTTCACCCTAATAAGAGGGCTTTAATTAAGACTTTCAAAAGGAAATCTGTAACATTTGGAATGCAATCAAAATGCCAAACCTGAGACCATAGAGAAGAAGGGTAGGAAACAAGTCATAGTGAAGATGTGGACCCGAGTTACACTTAGAATAGAGGAAGTTGTAGCCCGATTTCACATTATAAAGCCCATTGGGAGAGTGTAGCCAAACATGCCTATTAGGGAGATGCTAAGATGGAATGTAAATATTTTTTACTACCTGGACCTTAAATAGAGAAACCCACTCTTCAACTTCAGATAGATGCTATGCCTTAGAGATAGGATTAATTAGCTTAGATACCATCTCAACTGAGGTAACAAAAGGGGGATGAGTTAGAATTGCATGACTAAGCAAATCAATGATCCAAAATTCTTCCCAAACTTTACTAGAGGCCCTATCATCTACTTGCTAACAAGAATCAACATTAATCAATTCCCTTCCTTCCAAAATACTTGCTAGCAAGAATCAACATTGATCAATTCCTTTCCTTCCAAAATACATGGCCAACCCCAAGAAGGCTAGCCTCCCTTAGTAGCATTCAAAAAGGAGGAACGAGGAAAATACTTCACTTCTAAGATTTTTGTCTAGAGAGTATCATGATTCATTTGAAGCATGCTTGTTTCCCAAGCAAGGCTTTATTGAAGAGTTCATGTTAAGTATATTCAACATATTTTCAACAAGTTGGAGTAGCTTAGTTGGTTAGAATGTGTGGTTGTTAACCTCATGGTCGAAGGTTCAAGCCTTTCCTCTAGCAAATGTTTTATCATTTGTTTCCTAAGCCTTCAAGTTTCTAACTAAAACAATGATGGTTTGAAAACTAATTTTGAAAATGATGAAATTTGAAACAATTTACTTAAATAATGTTAGTTTTTTTAAAAAAAATATATATGAGAGGAGATGGTAGCTAACCCAATGTCTTCCAAATGAAACAGGTTAGGACAACCAATGTTACGTTGTAGCTAGGCAGCACCAGGTAGACATTGGCATGGTCAATGTTTTCCCTTTGGGACACTACCAGTATTGCCTAGTCCTCTTCCCCCTTATACTCAATTTTATATACAAAAAATAACTTGCTCAAAAAATTAAAAGTTAACATAACAAATTTTAACATATAAAATACTAAATAATCATATCATTTTTTTATGTTATCTATGTTTGAATTTCTCTTTTATTCTACTACTTTACAAACAAACATAAATATAGTATAACTACATTCATTAATTACTAACTATACCTACACAAAAATAACTTTATTCAAAAACATTAAAAATTAATATAACAAATTTCAATTATGAAATACTAAATAATCAACTATGTAATCATCTCTCTCTCTCTCTCTCTCTCTCTCTCTCTCTCTCTCTCTCTCTCTCTTTATGTTATTTGCATTTAAAATCTCTTTCATTCTACCACCTTATACAATATATACAAAAAATATATATAATTACACTCATTAATTACTAACTATACCTACAAAAAAAATAATTTACTCAAAAACATTAAAAATTAACATATAACAAATTTTAAAGTATGAAATACTAAATAATCAACTGAGTAATCATTTCATTTTTTATATATTATTTGCATTTAAAATCTCTCTTTTATTCTACTACCTCACATAATATAATATATATATATATATATATATTGTTAATGGTGAAATTTGGTTCTAGGCCAAACTCCAGTCAACCAGTGTAGTCCTTTTATCCCCAAGCTACTTTCTGATGAATTAAACAGGAAAATGAAGAAAATGACAAAAATGGTAGAGAGGAAGAAGAGCAATAGAATGCAATGTTTTTAATATGGTTCGGCTAAAATCAGGTAGTACCGGTCCTTATGTCCATGGTAGTTTTTATTAATCTGAAGTGAATTCTACAGAGTTTTAGTATAGTAATTCTAGCTTGTTCTACAAGGATCCTTCTCCTCCTATTTATAAAAGGTGGGAGGTTACAATTATAATTTTATATGCAGTAAATAAGTTACATCAAATATTAAATGTACAAAACAAATATACACCCTGCAATTTAGCTCTTACAGGTAACTTTCTATGGGTGGGCCTCTCTTGTCTTCTGGATTTGAGACTTGATGTAAGTTTGTCTAGTGTTCTATCTCGCTGAGCCTTTGACTGGACAATGTGCCCATCTCACGAGCTAAAACACTTGGCTTGAGGTCACTACTAGCTTTCTTTTAGCAAAGTGACCTTCACACTTAACGAGGTGAGCTCTAGTGAGCTGTTTCTCTAGCTTCGTGCTTTACTTGCTTCCTGATCTTGCGGTTAGTGAAATGATGCAATCTTTAGCAAGTTAAGCTATATTTAACTAGTTCTCGGTCTCCATTGGGCTTTTGCTTTTTTATTATGTGAGATCGAATTTTGTCCATAACATAAGCCCCCCAACTCTCAGTTCACTTTGTGGAGTGGGAGTTGTAATTTTTCCTAAGGCCTTATTTGTAATTTCAGTCATAGTCTTTGCATTTAGACTACCGTATTGTCTTTTCTATCTTTCAGACTTTCCTGTCATCTACTTTGGCCAGGCTTCTTATTGTGCATGATTTATAGCCGTTGGCATGGCAGCCTTATTTTCTCTAGATCATCTGATCTAAGATAACCAATTGTCCATTAGGTCTTTCATTGAACCCGAACCAATTTATAAAGCCTAAGAAGCTCTTGTTGCTTATTCATAGAGTGGCTCGATGGAGGCTTCAATTAAGCCCCTTATGTTTTTGATAATTCAGCTTCTAGTGAAGCATTTTGAGGTATGCATGGCCTACTGTAGAAGACCACAAGGCATGAATGGCCTATTGCATATGACTCCCATGGATAGCTCTTTATGTTGACTATGGGAGAGCCTTGTGCAGATCTTGGATTACCTCTTCACGATTCTATCGTGATTTTTAGCTTTGCCAGCCAGACCCCTGCGTCCTTTTTGAGTTGCTCTAGGCGTGAGTCAAGAAAGGGGGTACAGGCTGAGGAGGGATATAAGAAGAAGAAGATTGAGGAGCAGTTGTGCTCATTGATTTTCTGGTTGGTCAGAGTTCATCTCTTGGGCATCGACTCTCTTCTTCTTGTTGTAGGCTTTATGCTTTTATTTTTGTATTTCTCATCTTCTGATGTAATTTTTACCTCATTGAATGAGGCCTTTAATGAATGAGCTTTCTTTGAAACTCTTGAATGTTGCCTTGCACTTTTCAGATGATGATACATTTTTTTGTAAAACTCAATTGAATAAGATATTCAGATGACCAATCGATCATATTCAGTCAATAAATCTTGGCATCAAGGTGCTCTTATAATCAATAAGTGATATTCAAATAGGTCACATGCGAGCTATGCCCAAAAAAGGGATCGCATGTGAGTTATGATCATTTAGCCGCATTAGAGCTGTGACAGATTCATTGTAATGCTTCCATGCCTAAATGGGCTTGTTGCTCTTTGTTGGATTTTGAGTGTTTAATAGTACCTCTGTACCTCAGTGAGCTCTTGGCTGTGTTGGCTTTTGAGTGTTTAATAGTGCTTCCACACCCTAGCGAGCTCTTGGCTGCACTAACTTTTGAGTGTTTAATAGTGCCTCAACACTTTAGCAAGCTCTTGGCTGCACTGGCTTTTGAGTGTTTAATAGTGCCTCCACACCTCAGCGAGCTGTTGTCTACACTGGTTTTTGAGTGTTTAATAATGCCTCCACACCTCAGTGAGCTCTTGGCTATGCTAGCTTTTGAGTGTTTAATAGTGTCGCTACACCTCAGTGAGCTTTTGACTGCACTGGCTTTTGATATCAATATAGAATAGCTTTTCTCTTTTAGGCAGCATTTCACTGGAAATAATTAGATAGAAATTTGGAACGCTTTCATTAACTTCAACATGATATTATAGGATCAGAATATGGTTCTAACGGATGGCTCCTGTTCCCGATTAGTGGTTCGCTAAGTCTATTGAGCTTGCCGCTCTGATGGCCTCACCACATAATCCTACAACTAACCTCTCCTAATGAGATTTTCTATGGTATCTTTCAGTGCCTAGCATTCCGAAGTATTATGCCTAATGTCATTGTGATAGGCACAAAATTTATCTTTATTGCTCCTAAATTTGCCAAGAGTAAAAAGGGCCTTAAGCTTACCAAAGTTTTCCCTATCTCATTCTGCTATAAAGATCCTGTCTTGCGAATCAAAAAGAATGCTATATCTTTCATAGTGACTGCAATGCTGGGGTCGCTCAATCTTACCCTTCTTTGTGGGCCAACTACTGGGGTCGTTGTTCTGATTCTCTTTACTTCTCTTTTTGCTTTGAGGGATGCTGGACATTTCAACCTTATGCCTAAGTTCCTCCGTGCCAAAGGTTTCCTCCCATCTAATTTGTTTGCTAGCTCACTCATAGAATTCAGCAAGATCTTGAGCTGACGACTTGTAAAGGCTTTTGTATAACTTTCCATCCTTGCAGAGTCCTGCGGAGATTACCATTAGAATGCTCTCTTTCGAGGGATTTTCTACAAGCTTGGCTTCAAGCCTAAACCTAGCTATATAATCCTTTAGCAATTCGTTCTTGTGCTAAAAGATCATTATGAGATGGTAGGGAGGCGCGAGCTACCTCTTCAATGTCCAGTATTGATTGACAAATTTCTTTTGACATTCTTGCCAACTATTGACATTAAGAGCTGGGAGGCTTTTGAACCATGCTAAGGGTATGCCTCCTAATGTGGCTAGAAAGACATGATATTTAACTAAAGGGTGAGTTGTTTGAAGGTCCATTTGAACATTGAATGTGTCCAGATGGTCGTATTAATCACTATTTCCATCATACAATGGGATTGTGGGCACTTTCAATTTCTGTGGAAAAGGCTGCATTTCGATCTCTAAGAGAATGGCAAGCTTTCCTCATGACAAGGTTGATTATTTTAAGATTGGGGGCATTCCTCTAGCTGTTTCAGCTTGTGAAGAACTTCCTTTATTATTGGGTCCTGTGTCTCAGATTGTGGACTAGAGCTTTCAACTTGTTGCGAGCCCCTAGATTGCTATCCATCACGATTTTCATGAGTCTCCTTTTAAGTTTCTTCACATAGCTACTGGAGCTATGCCACAATCTCCTCTTGCCTTTGTGCACCCTGGGCTTGTGTTTGTGCCAGCGCTCTAATGGTTTCAGCCAACTTTCTTACCACGTTCTCAAGCACTAGCAGTGGTTGATGAGACATTTGCACTTCTTCAATTTCAGGGGCAGCATTAGGCTAATGGTAAGTTTCAGCAGTGGGAGTGTCTACTAGTTGAGCGACCGAAGTGCTTGAGCTTCTGGTGACTCTTCCTCTCACCATTGTAGCCAAGTAGGAAGGCAATTCAGAAAGCAAATGGGCCCTCCTTCTAATGCCAAAATGTTAATGGTGAAATTAGGTTCTGGCCCAAACTCCAGTCAATCAGTGTAGTCCTTTTATCCACAAACTACTTTTTGATGAATTAAATAGGAAAATGAAGAAAATGACGAAAATGGTAGAGAGGAAGAAGAGCAATAGAATGCAATGTTTTTACATAGTTTGGCTAAAATCAGGCAGCGCTGGTCCTTACATCCACGATAGTTTTTATTAATCTAAAGTGAATTCTATAGAGTTTCAGTATGGTAATTCCAGCTTGTTCTACAAGGATCCTCCTCCTCCTATTTATAGAAGGTGGGAGGTTACAATTGTAATTTTATATGCAGTAAATAAGTTACATCAAATATTAAATGTACAAGACAAATATACACCCTATAATTTGGCTCTTGGAGGTGACTTTCTACACGTGGGCTCCACCTATCTGCTAGATTTGAGACCTGATGTAAGTTTGTCTAGTGTTCTATCTCGCTAAGCCTTTAGCTGGATAGTGTGCCCATCTTGTGAGCTGAAACACTTGGCTCAACTTCGCTGCTGGCTTTCTTCCAGTAAAGCAAGCTTTGCTTTTGATGAGGTGAACTCTAGCAACCTATTTCTCTAGCTTTAGGCTTTACTTGCATCCTGATCTCGCGGTTAGCAAGCTAACACAATCTTTAGCGAGTTGAGCTATCTTTAACTAGTTCTCAATCTCCATTGGGCTTTTGCTTTTCTATTACGTGAGGCCGAATTTTGCCCATAACATATATATAACTACACTCTTCAATTACTAATTATACCTATAAAAAATAACTTGCTCAAAAACATTAAAAATTAACATATAACAAATTTTAAAGTATCAATCACTAAATAATCAAAACTTAAATTGCATATAATCTAATCAATATACTGTGAATTTATCACTACTCTTATTATATATTAACTATTTGTTTACAAATTATTAACCACTTATTTTACAACTTACAAAACAAATCTTATTTCATAACAAAATGCTGATATATCATTATTATTACATCAAATTTTATTAAATTAATTTTTCTATATCACCCAAATAGATAAATAACAATGCTTCATAACTACTCATTTTAAAAATGCTTAAATAATTTTAGTCACCACAAGTATATTCTAATAACAACCTTTTTATGGTGCAACCTATGATTTTACTGCACTATATGTACCCACCTTGTAGCACTCTCCTTGTTTGACATGTGGAGAGTACATCAGATGTTATAGGCGGCGCTTCGTGGACCTTTGTCATGCTCCACACAACCTTGAGAAATACTTGTCACATCCCCAAAATTAGATATATGGCTAGCTCAAATCACCAAGTAGTGATTTGAGAGCCTTAAGCCTTTTTATCCCTTTGTAAAATAATTATCCTTTTGGAAACCATGCAATAGGTACAATAGCATGCATATTAAAACATGATCTGCAAGTTTTATCTAAAAACTTTATTTAAATGTATTTTATTTGAATGGAAAAAAAAAACTTAACTTTTTTGAAGCATAAAACTAACTTAGATCTATCTAACTAAACAATTGTTATCATAAAGTACAATCAAGTGCCACATACTAATATTCACATATTCTCATAAGTCTCTTCTATCTAAGAATGCACATCTAAAGCCTAACTTCTACATGTTAATATTAAAGGGGTGAGTAAAATCTAAGTACTCAATGAGTAGAAAATCTTCATCTTAACTTTGGATGGAAATCCTTTTGGTCATACATGTAATACAGAGTCATATACCTTGTTCACACATATATCATGCAATCTTTGAACGTCATAAAACTCATCATTTACTGTTATCATGTGACTATGCATCTTTATTGTTTTTAGCCTTTTTGAGTCATAGAAACTTTTCATATTATGAAAGATCATAATCATATACTAAGCCATCTTTCATGCATCATACATAGTTTTTTTCCTTTTTAAATTCTTTCTGAACATGTATTTCACATGAACCTATACAAGGAGGTAGTGGATCAACTGAGAGGTCATGTTTAGGCTGAATGAATCACTGTTTGCAAGTGAAACCAATCCATGTGGTCCAAGTAGAACATATCACATCCCTAGTGAGTTGAATCTAGGTAGAAGACATCCCTATCTCCAGCATGGCAATGCTCATTACCTATCTTGATCCTTAAATTAAATAAGTGGCATAACTTAATTGTATAGTTCACATTACTTTCCTACCCTCTGAGGTATGTCTATTTCACATATAATCACTCACTAGTTTGATAAGTGAAGGGGAGAGAGTGATTAACATAGATGGTCAATGACCATAATATGAACTATAAAATGTATCCTACCAAGCCATGCCTGATCACATGTGCCACTGGCTTACTTTTTTCAGAGTGGTGACTTATCAATGTCATAAATTGAGTATAAATAAATCATCTCCTTAGTGCACATGGGTTCCACTTGTTTACTTGAACTAGTTATAACCACAATCATCTCTTGTCTAAAGAACTATTTGGTTTGAATTTTCTCTACACATGTACAATGCTACCTTTTTCTAATTCATTTGTTTGATTTGCCACTAATCCTTATTGCTGGCTAACTGATTATATTTACTTTATTTATTACTTTCTAGTTCATACATTAATTCATATACCTAAAAAAGTTAGAATTTCTAAATATCTAAGGGGTCTCTAGTTCTAACTCTAAACTAGCTTACCACATGCTTTCATAAACATTTACATTCACAATCGTCACATGTACACATATCATATAAGTCCCTAGGACCATATCTAAAATCAAGTTCTTTTATTTAGCTCTATTTGTAATTTCTAACAAATAAAACATATAAGTAATATTGAAAATAATACATTGATATAGCTTTGTATAAAAATAGAGCTAGTCAAGGTAGAAATTTCCACTCACCTGATATGGAAAGATTTTCCCTTTAGTACTCCATGTATGGATGTTTTGATGGTCTAACTTACTAGGGAATTGCAGTAATCCTTACACAAGTAAAAACATATTGATTAAAATCAAATTTTTAAGTACTGATGGAATTAAAACAACTTATAATGCATTTTTTAACTGATTAATTTACCTTGATCTATCTTCTAGGCTTGATGTACTGTTACAACCTTATTCTAGCATCATTTTGACCATTAAAAAGCTTTCTAGCTAATGTAGGATTGCATTTCTATAATTTTGCATGGCTAGGCTTTTGTGTCTCTTGAGGCTGACTAGTCGACTAATCACTGACCAGCTAGACTAGTTGACCAGTCCTAAGTTGCCAATTGGCTTAGTCTTAGTGTTTGACCTTTTACTTTACTATTGACCCATTTGACCCAAATACAAGCCCAATCCATTCTAACCTAGCAAGGGTGTTATAATACCTCTCTAATTTGTTACTGTAAAGTTAGTAATCTTTCTTCCATCTTCCTACATATCTCTCCCATCTCTTCCACATGTGCTTTCACCTCTTCTAACCATTCTTCCTCCCCTGGAAGACAAAAACAAATTAACATTCCCCCATTTTCAATAGCCATGGACTCTAATAACACAATATTTCATGCATCTATTTGTCCTCATACTTAGCATTTTGAGCTTTAAAATGACATGTTTCCAGCTGTGTTAGTATGTATTTGTGATTTGGTGCC
>JANHAO010003647.1:0-25773 GCA_026873985.1 Saraca asoca | reverse complement strand
AACAAGATAAATTGTTCTTCAACATCAAAATAAATTTAGGATAAGAATCTCCTTTAGGGTTAACAATCTCCCTAAGGCTAACATATGGGATTAACCCACGGGTCATGTGGGATGCCCCATTTTTTTTAAAAAAAAAAATTTAATATATCATTTTAACAGAAATTAAATAAGTCAAAAGATAATTTTTAGTACGAATTTACAAAATACATTATATTTGTTAAGGATATATGATATTTTAATATATTTATTATTTTTTATATTTTTTAGTTTTTTTTTAATTTTATTTTTTTATATGTAAATGGATTGATTTGTAGATTAATTTGATCCATCCTCACATCAAATTAGACATTATAAGATCAAAATAGACATCATAAAAATAAACTCATTTAAATAAAGATTTGATGATTGTCGAAATAAGTCTGTCCCATGCAAGGTATCATTCGCTTTGGTCTCTTCCTTTCCTAGGCAAGCCTCACAATTTTATCCTTAAAAGGCACCTCACTGAGAGAAAGGGTGTCCTCTCCCCTTACAAGGCATAAAGTCACTCGACTTCTCATCAATGTAGGGCTTTTGCTCACCCTTACGTCTTTTTACCATCACCATAAGCCCCCAAGTTAGGTGGGCTTGTGTGTGACAAGGCATTAGAGATCGCCACAAATGGTGCCAAAATATTGACGATGGATTTTAGTTCTGTTGAAATCTTGCCAACCTAAAAGGTTCTTCAGGGATTCAAACTGTTTTCAGTTGATAAGAATTGAGGACTGTTATGGGCATTATTTGGGCTAAACGATAGAAGGCCAGCTGAAACCCAAGTAATCAGGACCGGAAATGAAAAAGGCACGATGTCGTCCGAGCAAGGCTGTTGAAGAAGCAGCACGAGCTTGGAGGTTCCAAATATTGGTAGCAATAGCGAACTCCTCTCTGCGCCGAGGGAAATGGCTAACATCTGACAAACGCAGCCTAAAATACTCTGCCAACCCACACAGCAGCCCCTAAAGTCCGACAATGATTTGCCAGCATTTATTACTCCATGTCTAACATTAAATGAATAGTGAGGATGTAATCATAATCTTATATCAATAGTTTATAGTTGGTAGCTCTCTAGCATGTATAAAAAGGGGGCGGGAGATTGAAAGAGCGAGAGATCTAGAGATTCTGCCAAGAAAAAGATTTTTCACATGCTTGATGCTTGTATGTAAGGAAAACCAAGGAGAAAATAAAGGATAACCACCGTTGACGTAGGGGTCATCTGGACTTTGGCTGAACCACGATAAAAATTTTGTCTAGTTTCACTTCCTTTCTCCTTAAACCCTTCTTTTTTTTGTCTTCTCTGTCATCATCACATAGCAGTTTGGGCACCAAAACCTTCTGTTGACTAATTACCAAAATCGATCGTCAACATTTTGGCACACTCGGTGGGACCAAACTGCTCTCACATTCTTCATTAATCGAGTATAATGGCAAGGGGAAGAGTAACTAGGAGCTCAGGCACTGTGGTTGGCCGGATGGTCAGGAGGAACACTAACGAAACATGCCCAAAGAAGAACACTCAGTCCTGGCAAGCACCTCCTCCGTCCTCCTGGAGGCCGGCGGTGTACAGGCTTTACGCCAGCACCATGAAGCACTCGAGGGCACAGTGAAGAGACTTACCGACTCGGTCGAAGTGTTAACACAAGTGTACGGCCAAAGGGTCCAAGGACAAGGCAGGGGCTACCCCCGTCATAGAGGCAACCCCGCAGCCGCAAGCACAGATGCTAGCACAAAAGCAACAACCAGCTAGGGAAGGAGCCTGAACGATCGGTACGAATCATTCCTCCAGCTCGCAATGTAGAATAGGAGGACGACGAGCTCACAGAGATAAGGGGTGCAAGCTGAGAGCTCGCATCGTACCAAAGATTCGAGCATGTGCCATGACAACGGCAAGGACCAACGATCCGAGGCCCATGAACAGATGATTGAGGAGTTAATGCAGGGGGTACAAAAGTTGAAAAAGTGCCCTTCAGCCCGGGATCAATCAGGTCGCTACGAGGAAAGGATTCCATTTTCCAGGCAGATACAAATGGAACCTCTCCACCAACATGTCAAAATCCCGACCATCCCACCATATGATGGAAGAGGAGATCCTTATGATCACCTGGGTGCTTTCAACATACAAATGGACCTCCAGACCAGCAACTCCTTGGTTAAATGTAAGGTCTTTCCAGCAACTCTCGGGGATGTGCCACGGACGTGGTTCAAGAGTTTCCCAACCTACAGCATTAATAGTTGGGAGGAGTGCCAAAATAAGTTCATTGATCAGTACAGAGCTCTCAAGAAGCAGCTCGTACTGACCTATCATCTAGCAATGATTTTCCAGAGGAAAGATGAGTCGTTGAAAGACTACATTGCTAGATTTCGATGTCAAATCAGTAATGTGGAAAGCCCTTCTGACAACAGCATCCTAACGGTGATCTCGGCTGGATTGTGCAGGGATGAAAAGCTGTATGAAAGCATGTATAAGTCCCCAGTGAAGAATTTGAAGGAGTTCTATGAACGGGCTGCGAAGGAAACCCGGTGGGAGGAAACCTTTGGTTCTAAAGAATGCGAACGAAAGAATGAGCCTAGTAGCTTGGCCCTTGGCAAAGACGGAAAAAGGAGCAGTTGCGATAGGAGTGGACTAGGCCAAGTAAACAACGTGGATGTCGAATCCACAAAGAGAGCAAGAACAGGGTGGCCTGAGCTTCAAGGTCACTATAATCACTACAGCATCCTATCCGACACTCCGGAGAGGATATATGTTCTAGAAAAACACAGAGAAAACTTCGGACGGCCCAGACCATTACTGACCCTCTCGAAATATAGGGATCCAAATAGGTTTCACGCCTATCATAATGATATAGGGCATACCACCTCTGAATGCAAGTACCTTAAGGATGCGATCGAGGATCTCATTCGTAGGGGCCACCTGAGAGATTATATGGTATGATCATCAGGACGGCGATCTCCACAACATGCAAAACGGCCTCCCCTTGGGATCGAACCCGAACAAATGACCGTGGTTAGAACCATCTATACCATTCACGGAGGACCGCATATTGCGGGGGCTTCACGAAGCTCACGAGAGTGCTATGGGCGGAATGCGAGTTATGTCCTCTCCACAGATTGTGAACCTGACAGGCCTGCTAAGAAGGCAAGGGCGGCTCCTAAATGCATTACCTTTGTTGACAACGATGAACGAGGTGTCCAATCTCCCCATAATGATGCTATAGTCATCAAGGTCAAGATCGATAATGTCGAGGTGCGAAGAATCATGTTGGACATTGGTATCTCCCCATAATGATGCTATAGTCATCAGGGTCAAGATCGGTAACGTCGAGGTGTGAAGAATCATGTTGGACACTGGTAGCTCAGTCAACATCATGTATAAGAAATATTTTGACTAGATGGGATTGACCCGGAGCAACCCTGAATCATCACCTAATCCCCTTTTTGGCTTCACCGGAGATACGATATTCCCTGTAGGATGAGTTAGGCTCCCTATCACCTTGGAGGACAAGGATTGTCAGTTGACCATGTTGGTAGATTTCCTGGTTGTAGACTACCCCTCAACCTATAACATAGTCCTGGGGCGACCAGTAATGAACAATCTAGACCTAGTTATGTCCACCAGAACTTTAACTGTCTGATTCCCTACTTCAAACGGAGTCGAATATGTACAGGATAAGTAGTACACAGCCCAGTGATGTTACGAAGATGCCATTAAACTAGGAGAAAAGGGCAAAAGAGTGAACGTCGCTCCCCACGAGGAACCCCATGCCTTGAACTCCATTGAGATCAACCACGACCTCGACCCCCGCGACTGGGGAATAGAGAAGGAGACTGGGCCGATCGAGGAGCTCGAAGAGGTTAGAATCAATAATGTGGATGATCAAAAATGCCTCAAGCTAGGAAAAAACTTGCCTGCAAACATGAAAAACTAGCTGATAAGCTTTCTTAGAGCGCACCTAAACGTCTTCGCTTGGAGCCGTGAGGACATGGTAGGGATCGACCCTAGAATTGTGTCACATAAGCTGAACATCAACCTTCACCACAAATCAGTCAGGTAAAAAAGGAGACTGCTAACAACAGAGCATTCCCGGACACTGAAAGAGGAGGTGGATAGACCGGGAGGCTTGCAACCCCGTATGGATAGCCAACCCCAGCCTAGTAAGGAAAAAGGATAGGAAATGGAGAATGTGCATCGACTTTACGGACCTGAATAAGGCTTGCCCAAAAGATAGTTTCCTTCTACCGAGGATCGACCAGCTTGTTGACACTACTACAGGACACCAAATCCTTAGCTTCATGGACGCATACTCCAGATACAATCAAATTCCTATGGAGCCTTAGGATGAGGAACATACCTTGTTCATCACGGACAGAGGATTGTATTGCTATAAGATGATGCCTTTCAGGCTCAAGAATGCTGGGGCAACCTATCAACAGTTGGTCAACGCGATGTTTAAAGATCAAATCAGGAAAACTATGGAGGTCTATGTGGACGACATGTTCGTAAAGTTGAAACAGGTCTCAAATCATGTCGATGACCTAGAAGAGATGTTTCAGACTCTACGAAAATATCGAATGAAACTGAATCCTTTCAAATGCGCGTTTGGAGTAGCCTCGGGGAAATTTCTCTGGTTTATGGTAAACAAAAGGGGCATAGAAGCAAAACCCGAGAAGATTATAGCACTTATCAATATGAGGTCCCCGAGTAGTGTTAAAGATGTCCAGACCCTGACCGGTTGGGTTGCGGCTCTAAATCGATTTATCTCCAAGGCGACGAACAGGTGCTTGCCCTTTTTCGAAGCTCTAAGAAAGGCAAGGTGCTTTGAATGGACCGAAGAGTGTGAAGCCACCTTCATTCAGCTGAAGGAATACTTAAGCAAAGCCCTCCTCCTATCGAAGCCTCGGGAGGGCAACAAACTCATCCTCTATTTGGGAGTGTCGCAGCACGCTATTAGCATGGCCCTTGTCTGCGAGGAGAACAGAGCCCAATTCCTCGTTTATTATGTGAGTAAGAGACTTATCGGTGCTGAGGAAAACTATACCCCTATGGAGAAACTTGTGTATGGTCTCGTCATTGCCTCAAGGAAACTGTGGCCTTATTTTCAAGCCCACTCAATCGAGGTCTCGACGCGATATCCATTAAGGCACACCCTCCAAAAGGCAGATGCTTCAGGTCACTTGCCTAAATGGGCAATCGAGCTAGCCCAGTTTGACATTCATTACAAATCAAGGATGGTGATTAAGGGGCAGGCCTTACCTAACTTTGTTATTGAATTTACAGGACCTGAGGCGGAGGAGACAGAAACTTCTAAAGAATTATGGTGGGAGCTTCACATGGATGGGTCCTCTTGTGAGCATAGGGCAGGAGCTGGAGTTCTATTAATCAATCCGGAGGGGCACAAAATCCCCTACACCCTGAGACTCGAATTCCAGGCAACCAACAATAAGATTGAATATGAGGCGCTCTTAGCAGGGCTTCACCTCACAAAGGAAGTGTGAGCTGAAAATCTGAAAGTCTTCAGCGACTCTCAGCTGGTGTCTGCCATGTAAAAGGGGAGTACCAAGCGAAAGGATTGAAAATGGTAGTTTATTTGCTAAAGGTTCAAGAACTGCTCGGTGGGTTCCAAAGGTTCGAGATCAATCAGGTCCCACGAGCTCAAAGCACATATACAGATGCTCTGGCCTAACTCGCTGTGACAAAGGATATTGAATTTGCGGGTGCGTACCTGTCGAAATCCTCCTACATCCTAGCATTGAGCGAGAAGCAACCACGATGTCTATTTCCATGGTACCAAGTTCCTGGATGAACCCCATCCTAAACTACCTACGACATGGTGAGCTTCCGGAAGATAAGTTAGAGGCCCGTCGTGTGTGATTCTAGGCCATTAGATATTGCATCATAGATAACGTGCTTTACCAAAGAGGCTTGTCGGCCCCATTTTTGTGATGCGTAGATGGCCCCGAGCGCGATCTCATTCTAAAAGAAATACATGCCGGCCACTGTGGAAATCACGTTGGGGGCTATCTTTAGTTCAAAAAGCCCTCCGGCAAGGCTACTTTTGGCCAACTATGAGCAGGAAGCAAATGACCTCGTCTGGAGATGCGACAAGTGCCAGAGATTCTCTACGGTCCCTTGAGCTCCCCCAACCTACCTCTAACAAGTGATCAGCCTATGGCCATTTGCAATACGGGGAATTGATTTGATTGGCCCCCTCCCTGTGGGTTGCGGGAAATACAAATATGTTGTAGTGGCAGTAGACTATTTTATCAAATGGGCAGAAGCAAAGGAATTGGCCCAGATTTCTTCTTCCCAAATCGAGAAGTTTGTCTGGAACAACATTGTCTACCGATTTGGTGTCCTTCATCAAATAGTGCTTGACAACGGGACCCAATTCATAAGTGAATAGTTTACCTAATTTTGTGATAGTTTGGGGATCCTAAAAAGTTTTTCATCCGTGGACTACCCGCAGACTAACGGGTAAGTAGAGGCAATAAACAAGATCATTAAGCAAACTTTAAAGAAGAAGCTGGAAACGAGAAAAGGGGCATAGATAAACAAACTGCCAAAAGTCCTATGGGCCAACCGCACCATGACTTGCAGCACCACAAAAGAGACGCCTTTCTCAATGGTCTATGTAGCCAAGGTCGTATTGCCAATAGAACATGAAGTGACCTCGCATCGAAGAGCTACCTTCAATGCTGAGGAAAACGACCAACTACTCGTTGCAGTCTGGACCTTGTTAAAGGAAAAAAGGGATGAAGCATGCCTGAGAATCATGACTTATCAACAAGGGTCGCACGATATTTTAATCGAAAAGTTCGCGCTTGAAGTTTTAAACCAGGCAACCTCATCCTACGCCTCATTCAGCCCGGAGGCCGCGACCCCAGAGAAGGGACACTGGGCCCAAATTGGGAAGGTCCATATGTCATTAATGAAAAATTAAAGGCTAGGGGATATCGCTTGGCGGATGTCAAAAGGGTTGTATTTCCCTGAACTTGGAATGCCGAGCATCTTGGGCCATATTATTAATGAATCAAGTATTGAATTTTCACGAATGTAAATACCTATTGGAGTTTTAAATTAAATTCTTGTTATGTCTTTTCTGGAAATATTTTTTATTATGTTTGATAATAATGTGCGGGCCTTGAAAGGTTAGGTCATTCAAAAAAGAGGGGAAAATAAAAAAGGAAAATATCCATTACAGAGAATGTCTCTTGCAGGATAAAAGCCACAGACAATGCAAAATAGTAAAAAGAACTCACCAAGACTCTATGATGCGGGAGCCTCTATTTTCGTCGGATCCTAAGTGCCTGGGGGCTTAAAAGCGCAGCGAGCAAGTTTTTCGAGACTCAACCCTCGAGTCTTTGCGTGATCAACTCCTTCACAGGCAAAGCATCTGCAACCTGCACCACGTCCCCGCCTAAAGGGTCACCAGTGACCTTGACACCCGGAGAAGAAGCTGCCTTAGCGTCTTCAATAAAACCATGGATAATATCCTCAATCTTCCCACCAAAGAAAGAAAAATCAAGGTCTGGATGGTTCAACCATAGAGTATACATGAAACTTTCAGTAGTGCAAATAGCTGCGGCCTGTTGAGCTTGTTCAGCCATAGCGGAAGCCTCATCCTTTGCCTTAGTGACCTCCACTTCAGCATTGACGGCTCGTTCCTCAGCACGCTTGAAGGCCTCCCCAGCTCATTTCGCTCTCTCTCCAGTGCGCGAGCAATCCTCTTCGCATAGGCCCCAAGATAGTTCTGAAAACTTTCAACCCCCTGGGTCAGGGAGAGAATGTCCTTCCTACTCCTCTAAAGCTCATCATGAGCTTGCGAAGCCTCAAAGAAAACTTAACTACCTCACACGTGCGAGATTCTTCAACTCTCCTCGCCGCAGCATTAGCTTCCTGTAGTTGAGCCTCGGCATCTTCTAACTTTATTTTCAGCTCAATCACCTCGTGAGTAGCCGCGACGAGGTTAGCTTCAAGTCGACGCTTCTCCTCTTCCCATTCCAAGCACACGTTCCTCTATTTGATAGCCACGAGGGTCCCCTGGAGAAAATAACGAAAAAGTCAGAACGCAATCAGAAGACAGCAAAAATAAAGAGAGAACAACACTAACCAGCAAACAATGACTGGCCAAGACCTCCATCAGAACATTGCCCTGGGCTTCATCATCCTCCAAGAACACTACATTGGACCCCACGATCTGACCAACGTTGTTATGAACAACCTTGTAAAGTGCCAAGGTCTTAGCTCCCAATCCGTCGGCTGAGTGCCCCATGACATCTCCGAGTTGTGGCTGGTTATTAGTGGCGACCTCCTTCACCTTGTCAGCCCACTGCCTCTTCAAAGCAGGCTCGACAGGAGCATCGCTTCCAACCTACAAAGACCTTGCTGTCTCCCCCCTTAACATTCCTGGCTGAGAATCCGCCACGTCAGATTGAAAGAAAGGGCCGATTGAGCTGGCGCAAGAGCAGTTGCAGAAGAAGAAGATGGACCAATTGGGGCAGGCTTAGGAGCAGATATGGAAGAGGCAAGTCAATCAGCGCGAGCAGAGGCAGAGGGAGCATGCCGCTTGGACCTCACAGGAGGATTCACAAGGTTCACACGGTTCATAGTTGCCTCTACATCGAAGTCTGCTGAAGGAACTTCTTTCGACCAGCAGACCCCGATGTCATGTGAACGGTCAATAAGATCGACTCCAAGCGCAGGAGAGAGGCCGTAATCCCGTAAAAGCTCCTCATTGAATCTATCTATATTGGGGGAATCGGCAGACGCTGAGAGCTTATACAAAATTTTGATCTTAACAGCACTCAATTTTGGCCTCTCTTTCCAGACTCCTTCTGCAGAAAATATAGCAAAATGTTAAATGAGAGCTAAAACAAATACGTTAAAAAGTACTCTCTCTAGCTCGCTCACCCGGATTCTCCACAAATAAAAAATGACGAAGACGACTTAACGACGGGCAGGACACATAAAACCAACGGGTCTTGTATGGCCCTGCATTGGATTTCCCACGAGCATCCCCCTAGGGTAACGACTTCTTGTACTGAGAAGGATGAGGAGAAAGATAGTAGAAGCCCTTCTATCTCCCAAGACTCTTAATACTATAGAGGTAGCAAAGAATGCTCGAGTTGGGAGGATGGAAGCCGTTCTGAAGATGAGTCAGTGCAAAGGATGTTAAGTAGGAATATGCATTGGGGGTTAGCTACGTCGGTGTGAGCCTCAGCTCGTTCAAAAAGTCAATTATGTATGGCGGGATGGGGAAACACAAGCCCGCATTGAGATGGTGGACACTGATGGCTGTAAAGCAATCAAGAAGGAACGCGGCATGATCATCACGAGACGGAACCATAACGCGACAGCCTCTTAGGAGGAGGTACGCTTCCATGATTCCTTCCACCTCCTTGGGTTTGTGGTAGAGCGAAAATGTTTGAAACAAGGGACAGTGTCGGATCCTTCCGGCTCAGCGCGAGCTACGAAGCCACTGGCAACCTCACCACTATAAGAAACCGCATCACTAGCGACACGAGGTGCTCCCTCGCTCCCCTCGAATTTGGTTTCCTCGCTAACTATTATGTGGCGGTAACGTCTATGGGGCTGGGACATCTATAGAGGAAAGATAAATCATCAAGTCACTATTCAACCTAAAGAGGAAATGACCATCACCTCGAACTACCCGAATTCCTAGGACATAAACAAAGGCTCTGCACGATAAATCAGAAACGCTTAAGAATTAGGAAATTCCACCGCCGCCCAAGACCCTAAACATTAATCGGAAAAATAGAACAGACTCACCGTTGCCCCGGCTTCCTGACAACAACCCCATAAAATCTAGAACTAAAAATGTAAAAATGCCAAAACAGAAGGGGGAAAAAGGACACACCTTGATCGACTGCTCCAAAACAAAGGGCCGTAGAAGTCCAGTGACCGAGGCTTAACTCGATGGAACCTGGAAGCAAGGAAGGGACTGGAAGAAGAAAGGTGTGTGACCTCTGGAACAGGGGAGAAATGAAAAGTATGCGAAATTTTTGAGTAATGAAAAATAAAAAGGGGGGAAACTTTCCCAGCTTTAATTCGAAAAAGTCAAACCATTGGATGCAAAACTCCTTGGGTAACCCACAATCTGATGAATCAATAAATGTTAGCATTAAAGGTGGAACCCTGTGCTCTAAACAAAAGCCATCATTACGTCGAAAAAATGAAATTAAAGAGATGCGCATAAATCGAAATGCTTCAAAACCCTGTTGAAGGTAAAACAAATGGTGCCTCCAATCCTCAAGCGATCCTCTGCTAGCAACCGCTGACCAACCTCAAGTCAACCTGTGCTGGATCTAGCTTGAGGGATAAACCTCTAAAGCGAGCTTAGGCACACCTGGTGCATTATGCACTAAACCTACAGAACTACTAATCATACCGCTTGAGCACACCTAGTGCATTGTGCACTAAGCCTCTAGAGTGAGCTCGGGCACACCTGATGCATTACGTATTAAGCCTCTAAAGCTACTAATCATACTACTCGAGCACAAGAGCACACCTGGTGCATTGCGTACTAAGCCTCCAGAGCGAGCTCGGGCACACCTGGTACATTATGCACTATGCCTCCAGAGCTACAAATCATACCGCTCGGGCACACCCGGTGTATTACGCACTAAGCCTCTAGAGCGAGCTCGGGCACACCTAGTAAATTACACACTAAGCCTCCAGAGCTACTAATCATACCACTCGGGCACACCTGGTGCATTACGTACTAAGCCTCCAGAGCTACTAATCAAATCGCTCCAGCACGTCTAATACAAGAATGTGACCAATCAGGTCATCTTCCACCCAGGATCAGCTGTCCGTGGAAGGTCATGTCATGGACAGAAGTCACTTCCCAAAAAAAATGAATTAATAACTCCTAGCCCATAAGGCGAACTACGAATTAGGAGGTAATGTTATAGGAATTATTTGGGCTAAACGATAGAAGGCTGGCTGAAGCCCAAGGAATCAGGACCCGAAATGAAAAAGGCACGATCTAGTCCGAGCAAGGCTGCTGAAGAAGTAGCATGAGCTCAGAGGTTCCAAATATTGGCGACAGTAGCAAACTCCCCTCTACGCTGAGGGAAACGGTTAACATCTGACAAACGCAGCCTAAAATACTTTGCCAACCCGCATAACAGCCCCTAAAGTGTAACAATGATTTGCCAGCATTTATTGCTCCATGTCTAGCATTAAATGAATAGTATGGATGTAATCATAATCTTATATCAATAATTTATAGTTGGTAGCTCTCCCATATGTATAAAAAGGGGGCGGGAGATTGAAAGAGAGAGAGATCTAGAGATCTTGCCAAGAAAAAGATTTTTCACATGCTTGATGCTTGTATGTAAGGAAAACCAAGGAGAAAATAAAGGATAACCACCGTGGATGTAGGGGTTATCTGGACTTTGGCCAAATCACGATAAAAATTTTGTCTGGTTTCTCTTCCTTTCTCCTTGAACCCTTTTTTTTTTGTCTTCTCTATCATCATCACATAGCAGTTTGGGCACCAAAACCTTCTGTTGACCGATTACCAAAATCAACCATCAACAAGGACAAAGGAGAAGAACAAAAGAAGAGCAGTGAGAATGCAGTGTTTTTAACATGGTTTGGCCAAGGTCGGACAGCACCAGCCCTTATGTCCACGATAACATTTTATTTATCTAAAAAGAGTTTTATAGAGTTGTGGTATAGCTATTTCAGCTATTTTTTTTATAGTGGTCTCCCTCCTCTTATTTATAGGAGACAGGAGGTTACAAATATAATTACACAGCTTGTATTTCTGTTACATCAAAATAAATGTACAAGACAGCCTAAACTACTGCAAAATATCTTCTACGAACTACCGGTTGACTTCTGTTGTTTACTTTCTACAGGTGGGGACCATGGCGTTGCTTCTTATAGGCTGGTCCCATGCACTAAGTGTAAGAGGTCACTACTTCATAGTTTTGTTGGACGAGGTGCGATATTTGCAAGATAGGACTTGATCGTTACTGGCCTTTGGTCAGTGAGGACGATTTTCACAAGCTCCCTTTTGGCAATAGGATCTCACTTATAGCAAGCTGCTAACTGTGCAAGCTAGGTCTTGTCTCTTAGTGAGGTGAGACTTTTCTCTTATTCTTTGCTCACATGGATAATGGTCTAGCGAGCTTGGCTCCTTTCTCACTCAAACTTGGTCTATTGCCGATTCTTTGCCAGCTGATTTAGTAGAACTGGTTATTACTCATAACATTAAGCCCTCAACTTTCAGTTCATTTCGCAGGCTAAGAGTTAAACAGTTTCACTGGCAAAGGGCCTTCCTTATGGATTTTTGTGCAATTAAAGTCTTTGGTCAGCCTATCATTTCATCTTATCCAAGCCATACCTTTGGCCATACATATCTCACTGTCACTAATGAGGTTGCCTCGTTTTCTTCCGAGGCCTTTAATGAAAGTGGTTGGGAGTTCTTCTGAACTCTTTCGGTGAGACCTAGCCAGTCTATATAAAATGTGGGGTATGGATTCCTCTTCTTTACTAAGTGAACTAATAGGTATCTCAGACAAGCCCCCTCATACTTCTGATAGAGAGCTTTTCCGATGAGGCTTGCATGGTCTACTACAAAGGGTTGTGAGGCGTGAATGGCCTACTACACATGACTCCCATGAATAGCTTTTCTTGCTAGCTATTGGGAGATCTTATGCAGGCCTTAGATTATTTCCTCCTTGTAATGCTATGAGGCATCGCCTTTCCAGCCATGTCCATCGACTTCTTAGTCCTAGTGCAAGGGATGAGTTAGGAAAGGAACCATTAGATGTTAAGGAGCTTGTCTGCTAGCCAATCCTCCTACTAGTGCTGGTTGAAGTTCATCTTCATGAAGTCAGTCTTCTTTTCCAAAATGTAATAGCCGTAGGCTTCTTTTTATTTTGACTTGTATTCTGAATTTTCTCAACATAAATTTACCTCGCTAAGGCTTTTAACGAATGAAATCTTCATGATTCTTGCATATTGCACTGTGTTTGAAGGTTCTGCACATTACAGATGATAGTATGAATTTTTGCAAATCATAATGGGATATTTGAATAGCCAATCGGTAATGCCTCTTGGTAAGCAATAAGCTGAGCATCAAGGTGACTCAGTTGCTAGTATATAGGTAGGTTGCATGAGAGCTGCACTTAATTGAAAAGTCACATGTAAGCTGGGAATATTTGGTCAAATGAGAGTTGTGAATTATTAGGCCGCATGAGAGCTACAAAATATTAAGTCATGAACACATGGTACCTAAGCAAGTTGGCCATATGGGCGAAATGGTGTGCATACAGTGCCTGAGGAAGCTGGTCATATGCATAAGTAGTAAGAGGCTACGTACACATGGTGCCTAAGAAAGTTAGTCATGTGCACGACTTAAAAGCCGCAGAAGAGCTGTGAGCATTAGGTTGCATGAGAGCTATGAATTATTTGATTGCATACATATGGTGCCTAAGAAAGTTGGTCTATGTATGATAAATAATAGGTCATGCATGTGCAGTGCCTAAGAAAGTTGATCGCACGTGTGCTCAAGGTAGCATGTATATGGTGCCTAAGAAAGTTAATCATATACATGATTCATTAGGTCGGGCACACATGGTGCCTAAGAAAGTCGATCATGTGCCCGTCAAGTATGAGGTCACATGCGTATGGTGCTTAAGAAAGTTAGTAATACACATGGCAAGATCACATGCACATGGTGCCTAAGAGAGTTGGTCATGTGCAAGTCAAAGCATCGTGCATATGGTGCCTAAGAAAGTTAGTCGTATGCATGACGAGATCATATGTACATGGTGCCTAAGAAAGTTGGTCACATGCATAATGAGGTCATGCATATGGTACCTAAGAAAGTTGATCATATGCACACTTGATCGCATTAGGACGGTGTCGTAAAATAAGTCATTCTAATGCGATGGGAATTTGAATTCGAAACTCAAAAAGATATAGTTGTAAACCGAAATAAGGGAAGCTCACATCTTGAGGGCAAACTTCTGAATTAACATTCACTAAGGCTTCACCTAGACTATATACATCAAAATTTGAGCTATTTTTTAAATGCTTCATTACAAGACTAGAATATGGTTCTTACTACAGTGGACTGCTCTTGTTCAAGATCCCGCTGAAGCTAAAAGGGCTGCTGTCCCACGAGCCACAACATGTATTCTCTTAGACGACCCCTCTTGATCAGATATTCGATTGCATCTCTGAGGGCTCAGCAATCTAAAGTGTTGTGCCCGGCTTCGTTATAGTAAGCATAAAACTTGTTTGTGTTTCTATTCCTACGAGGAGTCCTTAAGGGAGTGGGGGTCTCGAAGTCTTCTCTACTGTTTTCTGTCGCAAATATCCTCTTCAGAGTGTCCGATAGGATGCTACAATGATCATGGTGACTTGGAGGCTAAGGTCGATTGACTCTTACTTTCTTCGGAAGCTGGCCAATGGGGCTAGTCTTTTGACCCTCATTGTTTCTCTTCTTACTCTGCTCAAAGCTACTCGTCTTGTCCCTCTGATTCTCTGAACCAAAGGTCTCTTCCCATTTGATTTGCTTGGCAGCTCGATTGTAAAATTCACCTAAGTTTGCCACTGGGGATTTGTCTATGTTTTTGTACAATTTGACATCCTTACGAAGTCTTGCCGAGGTTACTGTCAAGATGCTCTTTTCGGATGGGCTCTTGACGTTGTCAATCTTGCACTTGAATAAGGTGATGTAATCTTTCAACGACTTGTGCTTGTGTTGAAAGATTGTAGCGAGATGATAGAGGGTGCGAGCTGTCTCTTTAGTGCCCTGTATTAATTAAGAAATTTTTCCTAACACTCTTCATAGCTACTGACACTACGGGCCAAGAGGCGCCTAAATCATGTTTGAGGTGTATCTCCTAATGTGGCTAGGAAAATATGACATTTAAACAGGGGGTTACTTGTTCGAAGATCCATCTAGATGTTGAATATATCCAAATAGTTGCACAGATCACTGTTTCCATTGTACAGTGGGAGAGAAAGGATTTTGAACTTATGAAGGAAGGGCTCCATCTCAATTTCCTTGGAGAAGGGGGTTTGATCTTCCAGGTGGCTTTAATCATCTCAAGTTCGGGGATGTACTTCTAACTGCTTCACTCTTTGAAACAACTCTTCTACCAACGAAGTCAGCCCCCCAAATTGCTAGCTAGAGGTCTGATGGCTCTTATCTTCCTGATCGTATGGGTGGCGACCAGAAGTGTACTCTTGATTAGCTCTATTCGAACTTACAACTCGCTGCTGCTAGTGAATGTTCTCGAGTACAATGGCCTCGGTCTACCTTTACAAACCTTGGACTTGTGCTTGTGCTAGCATCTGCAGTGCCTCAACCATCTTTCTCAATAAACCTTCTAGCACTTCTTGGCATTGGTGCCATATTTGCATTATGTTAGTTTCAGGGACAATAACGACAGGTTGGCAATGAGCCGAGGGGAGTGATCCATTGGCGACCCTGACAGTAGAAGAACTTATCATATGACCCTCAAGCTGGTTATTGACAGCATCTCCTCTCCCCTTTCTAGACAAGCCTCACGATTTTGTCTTTAAAAGATGATTCACTGGGAGAGAGGATGTCCCCTCATCTTATAAGATATAAGATCACTCAACTTCTCATCGATGTTGGACTTCTACTCACCTCTACCTCTTTTTATTATTAACAAGATTTAAACTAATTAATCGATACACGTCGATACCTCACACTGATAGGTGTAACTCAAACTAGGCTACTCTGCTTTCTTGGTGTTAAATATAGATTTTACACCATATTGAGTTAGAGACTTAATGCCAAGAAGTATTTTTAGTGGGATCCAGCTTCAAGTTACACGTGTCTCAATATAATTAAATCATCATTTGTGCTCTTCATGCCCCAAGAAAAACTTTATTTGGAAGTCTTGTCTCATAATTTGTAGTACAATTATATCTCTTTTTATAATTTGATGGTTTAATGATTGATTCAACTAAATTTAAAAACTGTTTTAAGTTGAAAGGTAATATTAAAATTAAAATAAGAAATTATCATAAAATGTCAGTATTATTTATTTTTATTTTACTTGTAATAACGTTGAATTACAAGCACACAAAAAATATATATAATAATCAGGATAAATTACATTTATTTTTTTAAGGTTTAGTTTAAATACATTCTTTTTTCTTGTTTGTAAAAAATGTATTAAACCTCCCTTATTGTTAACATTATTAACCCGTTAGCATAACTTCATGAATTGTCTTAAATACCCTTACCATAATTTGGCCATGGCTGCTTCCTTCTTCACTCATTCGGACATGGTTGCTTAAGACGAAGCTTCAGCCGCTGCTGTTGCCACCATGGTCTAATGCTAAGTGGGCGACGAGGAAACGTGGCATCCATGAATGGCTGTTTGGTTCCATCACAAAGGAGAAGGATCAGCAACGGAGCTAGTGCTGTGGAGTTATCCAACAACTCTCCAGCTAAAGTCGGAGTTAGAAATTCTCACTAACTTCCAACGCTACCGAGATCATCAAGATCTATTATTATCAAATTTGATTTCCAAAACTCAAATAATTGACAAAAAAAAATAAAAAAGAAACCCAAAAATTCGTAAAAATCTCATGCTCACAGATCAATCTCCAAGTCACAACAAACCCAAATCAAATTTGTGAAAAGTGCTACTTCGCAAATTTTCCAAAACCATTACAATATCACCAAATTTACAGAAGCTATTCCAAGGAAATCCAAAATTCAAAACTAATACAAATCTGAAACCCTGAAACAATCAAAACTCAAAATTGCATCTTGAGCCGCATTCCCTATATCAATACCTGCTTTTGAAGAGTGAAACGCGGTCAGAGAGAGAAAACATGAACACAAAAAAGAAGATGGTGGAACTCATCACTTTAGTATACAATTTTGGTGGTTTTAGGAAGAAAAAATTATTTTCTTTCACACTTTTTCAGCATATCATTTTTTTTTCAAAAAACTTTGTTATTTTTTTCATTTTATCTATTTTTTATTCTTTTTTATAATTACTAAAAAAATAAATCTATGAAATAATTAAAAAAATATTTTTGTCTTGTGCTTGTAATTTTATTCTTTTTATGAAAAATTATAATAAATTATCACATACTTAAATTGATAATTATTATTTCCATGAACTGATTTTTTTAGTAGTACAAAATAAATTTATGAAATAATAAAATAATTATGTTTATTTCTTGTGCAAATACTATAGTTCCCTTTCAAAAATAGAAATGGATTATCGCATAATTAAAATTATGATTGATAATTAAGTGATCACTTGTGAAATAACATAAGAAAATAAAAACAAAAAAGGCTTATTGCCTTGTGTGTTGGGGTATTAAAATTTTAAGAATGTTGATGATGTCATCATTAACAGAAAAAAAAAATTAACTGAGAACTAATAGAAAGGACAAATTGTCATATAAAATTAAAGGTAAATTACTTCAATTTCTTTCAAGTTTAAACTTAATTACACATGCATCTCCTATTTTTGAGAAATTAGTCCTATCTTCCTTACTTTTGCCATTAAAATTACAACTTGCCTGTGAAACTCACTCCTGCACGGGATAAGGGCAGCATTTTTTTTTTTGGATGCCACAAAGAGCAAGTTAAAGTGTACGCAAGTCGAGTGTTTTAGTTCTAGACAAGGAAAGAATGAATTATTAAAAATCTCCAATAATGTTAAAACAATTAATGTGGCATTTATTAAAAAATGAATGAATTACTAATGATTTTCAAATCATATTATAAGTCATTTAATATGCTAAATTAATTATTAGAAATTTATTAATTTAGAATATATTTATGAAATATAAAAGGTGTTTGATAAATAGTTTTTTTAACAGCTTGTAATTGATTCAAGGAGTTTTAGCCATTTAACTAAGTTAATTAGTTATTTTAAGTACTTAATAAAAAAAATTGTTTAAGTCAATTTTTTTATCCTTAAAAAATTAATTTCAAAAAATTAGGAAATCAACTTTTTCAATTAATTTATTGACATTTAATATGTAAAAAAAATTATGCTTTTTTTCGTATAAGAAATAACAACATAAATAAAGATAATAATAACAATAAATTTATTTTTATCTAAAATTATCTATTTCTTAATAAAAATTTATATTTCTTAAAAGAAAATCTGATAACTATAATAAATTATAATTATTTTTTAAATAAAAATCTAATAAATAATAAAATATAATTATTTATTTATTAGAAATATAATATATAATAGGTTATAATGATTAATTTTCAGAGGAAAGGCTAATAAATTATAATTATTTATTTCTTATAAAAAAATCTACTAAATAATAAATTATAATGACCTATTTTTAGAAGAAAATTTTGATAAATAATATATTAAAATCTGAAATATTATTAAAATAAAATAATATTTAAATAAATAATAAAATATATCCATATCATTATATATCATTTTACATATAAACAGTTAATAGTAAATAATTAATTTTATTAAATATATTTATACAATTAATTAATGTTATAAACTGATCAAATTAATTATCAATTAATTAACTAACAACTAATATAATTAACTGATTCTCAAATAGAATCATAATAAAAAAAAATTGATTCACTATTAAAATAAAAACTTCTATGCCATCATGAATAAAAATATAACATCTTATTATAAAAATAAAAGTAAATACATTTCTTTATTGGCTATAAAAAAATTAAGTAGTTAATGTATATTAAGTTAATCTCAATTTTAATAAAGAAAATCTAAATTTTATGTTTAATTATTTCATTTAATTTATTTGAATTAAATATATTTTTTTAGGCCTACTTTGTTATAAACTTAATACACCCTTTTTACACTTGTTATTTTTTTTTTCTCTTTCTTTCTCCTCGAGATCCATCTTCACCAAGCTTGCGAAGCTGTTGCACCATTTTATTTCTTCCGTCTCTCTCTCTTGTGGTCCCTCCTTCCAACTTTAAGATTTCTTGCAAAGCCTTTTGAAAAAGTTACAATTTATCTGAATTATTTGTATAAAATCTTAATTTTTTTTAAAATGTTGCGACTTTATACAAATGAGCAGCATAATAAGTTTGAAAATTTCATTGACAAAATTTGTAACACAATTTTTTTTTTTTATCTTTTATAGAAAACAGGTACAACAAAATCATTATGACATTTTCTCATACATTTTTTTGCAAAACCTATATCAGTTAGTTTCTTTTACTAAAATGGAAGTAGTCCCTTTGGAATGAAAAATGATAGACGTATATTTCTTTTTGGAAGTTGGTATTCTGCATTTTCTCACAATGCATTGGGTTTCACAATGAAACTACGTGAGAAAATGTAAATATAATGTACCCTTTAAAATTAGAATAATTTTACAAACAAAATTAAAATTTTAAAATTTATGTTTTTTGCTTCATTTATTTTGAGATTTAAAAATAATGATCTAACTAACACCCTTAGTGGTGCAGTGACACCTGATTTTACCTTGAAATTTTTTCCTCTTTAATGTCCTAGATTTGAATGCAGGATGTTGTTGTGTATGTATATTAAATGGCTTGTCATTTCTATTATCATAAAAAATAAAAAGAAGTGATTTAATAAGAAAAATATTCAAACATTTAGAGGGCATTTGGTTAAGAAATTTCAAAATGCAGGTAACAGAATTAAAAAACTAATTCCCTTACTAAATGATTAGTTCACGTGTAATGAAATTCATTATTATTACTTAACCTTAACATATTCTTCCCATTTAAAACTCTTTCCTCATCTCAAGTATCATATTACATTACCCTTTGGAAACAAAAAATACAATCCCTTCTTTCCATCCTTCTCTTACCTTGTGAAGCTCCTACCACTACCTATTGTTATTGACCACCGCCCACTAAGACCATCACTATTGACCACCATCTATTATCACTTTTTGTCATTGATCACCATTCACTACAACTACCGCCATTGAATTTGATCAACACTCTCCGCTGTTGACCACCGCCCACTACTCACTTTCACCATCACCATTGATCACTGTCCACTACCACCTTCCACCATTAACCATCGCTCATTATCATTATCATTGACCATCGTCCATCGTTAATCAATATCTATCACCACATTCGATCATTGACCACCACCATCTACCACTATCACTGTTGATCATCATCTATCATTACCTACTATTATTAATCACTATCCATTATTACTTATTATTATTGACCATCATCCACCTTCACTTACCATTATTGACCACACCCACATTACCTTCGACTCTTAATCACCGGCTATTATCATGTACTATCATTGGCCATTATTCACTACTACTTATCATCATTGATCATTGTCTACTACCATTTATCATCGTTGACCACCATCCATTGCTGTTAACCACTACCCAACCAAATAGTAAGAAAGTAAATCATAAACAATGTAATTCAATTACCTCACTGATCCAAACAAATTAAAAAGTAACCATTACTATTACTTTTACTCCTTCTTATTTGATTCCATTTATATTCTATTTTCACATGTTGAACTAAATGCTCCTTTAAAAGAACTCAAGTTTCCATATAATTGGCCTTAAAATTATCTTAATTTTAACACTTAAGTGTAATTTAATTGTCAAATTTGGCAATTTATTAATCAAGTTGGTAATAAAATAAGCATAATTTAGTTGGTAATAAAATAAGTGTAATTTAATTATAAAATATGGGAATTTATGAATTAAGTTGGTAACAAAATAAGTATAATTTAATTGTTAAATTTGTTAATTTGTGTTGATAGTAAAATTTGGTAAGCCCCAAATGCCAATCAACAGGAGTAGCTCTAGTGTCCCCAAACTGCGTTTTGGTTGAAGAAGTGTAGAGAAACAGCTAAAGCAAGGAGAAGAAGGAAAAACCAGATCAACACCAGAAGACTTTTAACGTGGTTCAGCTAAAACCAAGCAGCATTGGTCCCTACATCCACGGTATTATTTTATTTATCTGATAAAATTTCTACAGAGTTTTAGTATATGCTCTCTAGCCCCCTTTATAATGACCTCCTCCTTCCTATTTATAGAGACTGAGAGGTTACAAATGTAATTACACAAGTTATATTTCTGTTACATTAAATAATAAATATATGTGACAACTATGGCTTTTGTAGACTACTTTCTACATGTGAGACCTTGTAGGCTATTTCTTGCAAATTGGCCCCACAAGTTGAGTTTGAAAGGGTGCCTATTTTAGGTTGACTCTCGACGAGGTTCTAACTGGGCGAGATGCCACGTCCCGCAAGTTGGGACTCCTGATCTAGGGTTGCTGCTGGCCTTTAGTCAGCGATATCAAATTCGTGAGCTCGCATTTTGCGTAAGGTAAATTGTTGGCTATGCGAGCTGGGACTTATCCGCTAAGGCTTTTGCCTCGCTCTCTGATCTTAAGCTTCACAATTGGTGATCTAATACTTTTTTCTCATTTGGACTTATCTGTTGCTGGGCCTTTGCCTACCCATTTTATACAGTACTAGAAAATACCTATAACATCAGCTCCTAACTCTCAGCTTACTTTGTGGGATGGGAGTTACAGTTTGCTAGCAAAAGCTTTATTTGTTAGTTACCGTGCATTCAAAGTCTTTACATTCAGCCTACCGTTTCATCTACTCCAAGCCATACTTCTATTTGTATGTGTCTCATAGCCATAGGCATGTTAGCCTCGTTCTCTTCCGAGCCATTTAATTAAGAACAATCAGACTTCTTCTAAACTTTTTGGTGAGGCCAGGCTAGTCTATTTAAGACATGGGAAATTCTTCTTTCTTCTTCATAGAATTACCTTATGGATGCTTTAGCTAAGCCCCCCATGCTTTTGATAATCTATTTTTTGATGAAGTGTGTGTGGCTTGCCATATAGGAAGTTTTTATGGGCAATCCTCCTTTGAGGACTTTGGGAGATCTTGCATAGATCTTGGATTATTTTCTCTCAATTATGCTATGGGGTTCAACCTTTCTTGCCATGTCTGTCTACTTCTTTTGAATCTCTGGTGCTGGACAGAGAGCTGGAAAGGAGCTTTTAACTAAGGAGGATGACAAGAAGAAGATTGAGGAGCAAGCATGCCTATCAATCTTCCTGTTGGTTGGAGTTTATCTCTAAGAAGCCAGTCTTATTCCTAAAATGTAATAGCCATAGGCTTGTTCTGATTTATACTTTGAATCTTCTGATATAAATTTATCTTGTTGAGTGAGGCTTTTAATGAATAAACTTTTCTTCATGATTCTTGAGTACTGAGCTGAATATTCTGCATATCACAGATGATAATATAAACTCATGCAAATCACAGTAAAATGAAACGTTTAGATAACTAATTCGTTATGCTTTTTGGTGAGCAATAAATCTAAGCATTAGAGTGTCTTAGCGATGAGTAGTGTATAAGTAGGTTTCATAAGAGTTGCACCTAGTAATAAGTCGCATGAGAGCTGCGAGCAATAGGTCGCATGTGAGCTGCACTTTATGAGTGGTGCCACAACAATGTTATTACTCAGTGGGTGGTATGAGTTTGACTTTGCCAGCAATCTTGTTACTCAATGGAATAGCAATCTCGTTGCTCAGTGGAATAGCAATTTTGTTGCTCAGTCTCATAACAATCTTACTGTTCAGTGGCTCGTTGCTCAGATCCACAACAATCTTATTGCTCAGTGAAACAACAATCCCGTTGCTCAGTTCTATGGCAATCTTGTTGCTTAGTGAGACTGCAATCTCGCTGCTTAGTTCCACAACAATCTTATTACTTAGGCAGGGGATGAGTTTATTTTAGTGCCTCCATGCCTTAATGAGCTAGCAATGATCTTAGCACACAAGGTGCCTTAGCTGAAAAGCTGGCAGTGAAATTGAGCTTGGCTTTGTTAACACAGAATAACTTTCTTCTTATATCACATTTGTTGAAGATTAGCAAACAGAAAGATTTGAAGTGCTTTTAATCAGCCTCTGAGCAACATTATAGCATTAAATAATGGTCCTAACCGAAAGGCCTTGTTCATGATCAGCAATTTATTGGGGTTGCTGCTCAAAGGGTCGAACTACATAATTTTGTAAGTGACCTTTTTTGATGAGGTCTTCTATGGCATCCCTGAGTGCCCAACATTTTGAGTTGTTATGCCCAACCTTGTTGTAATAGGTGCAGAAACTGTTCAAGTCTCTGAACTTGTTAGAGGCCTTTAAGGGCTTGGGTTTTCTAAAATCTTCCCTGTTTCTTTCTTTGGTGAAGATCTTGCCTCAAGTGTCAGACAAAATACTGTAGCTTTTATGGCGACCTCGATACTCAGGTCGCTAGGTTCTCGCTTTCTTCACAAGTTGGATATTAGAGTCATCATTCTAACTCTCATCGCTCCTCTTCTTGTTTTGATTGGAGCTGTTCTCTTCATCCTTTTACTTAGACTCCTTTGCACCAAAGGTTTCATCCCACCTAATTTGTTTGGTAGTTCATTCATAAAATTTGGCTAGATCTCTTACAAGGGACTTGTACAGGCTTTTATGCAGCTTTTTATCTTTGTGAAGTCCCATTGAGATAATCGTTAAGATATTCTCCTCTGAGGGATTTTCTATGGATTGGCCTCGTGTCTGAACCTAATTATGTAATCTTTCAGTAATTTGTGCTTATGTTAAAAGATCATCGCGAGATGGCAAAGAGCAACGAGTTACCTTTTCAACACTCAGTATTGGTTAATAAATTTCTTTTGGTACTCTTCCCAGCTAGTAACGTTGTGAGCTAGGAGCCTTTTGAGCCATACTCGAGGTATACCTCCTAATGTAGTTAAGAAGACATGACATTTAATCAGAGGATCGATTATCTAAAGGTCCATCTGGACATTGAATGCATCTAGGTGGTCACATGGGTCGCTATTCCCATCATACAACGAAATCACAATAATTTAAGTTTGTAAGGGAGAGGCTGTGCTTCAATTTCTTTGGAGAATGGCGAGCTACTCTTATTGCGAGCTTGATCATCTTAAGCTCGAAGGCGTTCCTCTAGTTGCTTTAACCTCTCGAACAATTCTTTTATCTCCTAGTCGTGGGAGAAGCAACCTAAAGTATTTCCCTGGTTGGACTTGTTTAAGCTCTCAACTCGATGCAAGCCCCCATGTTGCTGACTATCACAATTCTTGCACGTTTAGCAAGCTCTTGATCTTGTTCATTGATTGGTGGAGTGAGTTGAGTCAGAGTGCTGATGCGTCTACCTAGCAATTTTTTCTTTCTGGGCTCTTTCACATAACTACTAAAGTAGTGCAATGATCTTGACCTGTTTTTGGGCACTTAAGGTTTGTGCATGCATTAGCACTTTAACTGCCTTTGCTAACTCTTTTATGGTGCTCTTAAACATTTATTGGAGTTAAAGACCTGTCCACACCTCTTCAGTTCTAGGAGCAATAGCAGGCTGGTGGTGAGTTTTGGGGGGCAAACTAGCATTGACACTAGTGGCGGGAGCATCTGTCGGCTGATTAACTGGAGTGTTTGAGCTTTTGGTGGTTCTTCCTCTAGCTATTGTGGTTGCACAAAAGATTAACCAGAATACAAAATCAACCATAATATAGATGAAGGCCATTCCTCTAGCATCAAAATGTTGATGGTGAAATTTGGTAAGCCTTAAATCCCAGTTAACAGGAATAGTTCTAATGTCCCCAAGCTGCATTCCCATTGAAGAAGTGCAAAGAAACAGCTAAAACAGGGTGAAGGAGGAAGAACCAGATCAACACCAAAAGACTTTTAACATGGTTCGGCTAAAACTAGGTAGCATTAGTCCCTACGTCAATGATATTGTTTTATTTATCTGATGAAATTTTTACAAAGTTTCAGTATGTGTTCTCTAGCCCCCTTACAATGATCTCCTCCCTCCTATTTATAAAGGCTGGGAGGTTACAAATTTAATTACATAAGGACTATTTCTGTTACATCAAATAATAAATATTTGTGACAACTATGGCTTCTGTAGACTATTTTCTATGCATGGGACCTTGTAGGCTGCTTCTTACAAATTGGCCCCACAAATTGGGTCTGAGAGGGTGCTTGTTTCATGTTGACTCTCACAAGCTTCTAACTGGGTGAGATGCCATGTCTCACGAGTTGAGACTCCTGATATGGGGTCACTGCTGGCTTTTGGTCAGCAATATCGAATTCACGAGCTCGCATTTTGCAATGTGAGCTCACGTAAGGTGAATTGTTGGCTATGTGAGCTGAGGCTTATCCTTTTGCAAGCTGGGATTCTGCCTCGCTTTCTAATCTTAAACTTCACAGTTGGTGATCTGGTGCTTTTTTCTCATTTAGACTTATTTGTTGCTAGGCTTTTACTTGCCTATTTTACATAGTACCAGAAAATATCCATAACAATTTGTTAAATAAATTAGTAATAAATTAAGTGTAATTTAATTGTCACATTTATTAATTAATTGCAATGTTAATAAATAAAATAAACTATCTTTATCTTTACTTTTGTTATATGTGGAATCCAGATCATCTTAATTGGGCTGGCAAACGGCCCAAGCATGGTAAGAATCTAGCTCGCAGGATGCTCAAAGCATTAAGTCTCTAGCTCGTATCACTAGTGACCTCCTTTGCTCGAGTTCATCCTAGCAAGAATGAGCTCGACCTCGTCACTTCGAAGACTGTCGCTCCTAAAAATCGAAGGCTCTGTGATAAGTAGAAAATGTACCTATAAAAATACCTGATTTTGCGTCATAATTAGTCATTAACTTGTAGTTTTTGTCTATCTTTTCCT